>PVJH01023650.1:0-34412 GCA_004026705.1 Nesogale talazaci | reverse complement strand
GAGCTCACTAGCGGCTGCCCCGGGCCGCCTCCCCCTTCCGCGCCCGACACGCCGCCGCCATCTTGTTTACCTCCCTCCCCCCCCCCCCCCCCCCCCCCCCCCCCCGGCCCCCCCCCCCCCCCCCCCCCGCTACCCCCCGCGCCGCGGACGCGCGCCCCCCCGCCCCGCGCAAGCCCCGCCCCCGCGGCCGCCGACGTGCGCGTCCGTTGGTTGCAGGCACCGGCCCCGCCTCGCAACCCGCCGCCCTGCGGCTGTTCATTGGTCGGTTTGGACTCGGGCGGGCGCCGGAGCGAGGATTGGTCCGCTCTTGGCCGTGCCCGTGGGCTCATAAGGCTTGCTCATTGGCTCGTGCGTGCGCCCGTCTCCGGCAGGGGGCGGGAGGAGCGCCTGGAGGCGAGGCCGGGGCGTTGACCTCCAAGGGGTTGGGTCTTCGGGGTCGGGGGACACGCGCGCCAACTGCCAGCTCGCAGGGCACGCGCAGTGGGCACGGCGCTCCGGGGTCGCCATGGCGGCTCGGGGAGTGGGGGGCGCAGGCGGGCGCTTGCCCTTGGGGGCGCTTTCGCCCCTCCCCCAACACCCCCTTGGGAACGAGGTCAAGGGTCAAAAAGTAGCCCAAAGTGGACGGTTCATAGCAAAAGTCGACAGCATATTTGAAATAGCGCTTTCTGCCTCGACCTGCACTTCCCATTGTATTGCTCCTCCAAGCAAACGCTCCCGGCGACCCCGTTGTGTCGGGGCAAAGCTGGGAGTCCCCGGCCAGCTTTCCCTGCAGGACGGTGCCAGGTCCAGAGTGGACTTGAACAGCGTGGTCACCTCCTCCTGGGTCCTGGCTGCTCCTAATCGCTGCGTGAGCAGTCAGTCGCGCAGGCTGCAAACAAGCGGACACTCGCTGAACAAAAACTGCCCTCACTCCTGCACAGGATTGCTCAGAAAGACCCTTGCAGCCCCCACCCCCACCCCCCAGCCAGGGCCCCAGCCCCGCTGGCCTTCCCCGGGGGCTTTCTCAGGAATCCAGGTGTGGGCTGGGAAGCCTTCTTCCTGGCCTGAGGCAGCATCTGCACCAGCCCTGGCAGCCCGGACCTTTCCCTTTCTGATTGGATGCACGGAGGAGGAGTGCCTGTGGGTTTCCAGCAGGCAGCCTCATCTTCCGCCTGCTGCGCTCACACGGCCAGTCAGAGTAACCCACGCTGCTGGGAGAGCCCGGGGCAGGTCCTAGGTCAGTGGAAAAGCAGCTGCCGCAGCGAAAAAAACAAAAAAGGGTTAGCCCTCCCTGCAAACTCCCTGCCATCACATGGCTGCCGTGGCTGGCTACTCGTAAAACAGCCAGCGTTTGAGCACACCGAGGTGAGGTGTCAGAAAGGCATGCAGTCTGTGACGCATGGGTTCAGCTTAAGTCAGCCTCTCCTCCAGGACACTGGTTTCAGTGTGTGTGTGTGTGTGTGTGTGTGTGTGCGCGCGCGCGCGCGCGCGGTTTTAAAGTATGTATGTGGGGGGGCTGGAATATGTGTGTGTGAGTGACTGTGTGGTTTGGAGGGTGTGTGTTATGTGTGTGAGAGAATGTGATGTTTAGAGTGTGTGTGAGGGGAGGTTGGAGTATGTGTGAGTGTGTGGTTTGCACTTGGGGGTTAGAGTGTGTGTGAGTGTGCGACGTGTTTTAGAGTGTTAACATGGTTTAGAGTCGTGAGATCTGGCGTATGTGTGTGTGTGTGTGTGTGTGTGTGCGCGTATGGGTTGGGGGTGGGTGTGAGGTGTTCAGAGTGTGTGTGGTTTGGATAGGGGGTGTTGGGTGTGTGTGTGTCAGGGTGTGACTGAGGCGCTGATGTGATTTGGAGTGTGTGTGTGTGTGTGTGTGAGAGAGAGAGTGTGGTTTGGCGTGAGTAAGTGTGTGTGAGCATATTCCCAGGTTGGCTCTCCCTTTGAGTCCGAGGGGACCAGGTCACAGCCTCTGCAGTAGAAGCTCAGTGGGCAGGTCCTCCAGTAGCCTGGCCTCTCTGGGAAGGCGCTCGTGGGCACAGGGAGGTCACGGTGCCCTTGGGGCCCTGTATCTCCCGACACCAAGGCTGAGAAGGGGTGCTCGGGGAGGGACTAAGCCAGTGTTTCTCAACCTGTGGCCACGGTCCCTTTAGGGCTTGAGCGACCCTCTCACAGCTGTCACTCGATTCATAACAGTTGGAAAATGACAGTTATGAAGTAGCAACAAAAATAATTTTATGGGGAAAAGAAAAAATTTTATGGTTGGGAGGGAGGGGTCACCACAACATGAGGGACTGTGTGACAGGGTCACGGCATGAGAAAGGCTGAGAACCACTGGTCTGAGCTGTGAACTGTGATGTGGCCTCAGGGGCAGCGGGGAAGCTGTGGAGGGGGCTTGTGCTTGTGTTTGTGGTTTGCTTCACTTCACAAGCCAGTCGTCCTGCAGGTCCGTCTTTCCATCAGCTCACCTTCCTGGGGTTGGCCAGGAGTGCCAGTCAGCCAGCAGGGGTTCAGGGGAAGACCCTCACCTTCCATGCAGCCCAATCCCGTTGGACTCCCAGCCATGCATCTTGGGTTCTGCCAGCAGAGGCCTGTGAGCAGTGAACTGCATGGCAGGGGCCATCTCGCCACGGTCCCGAGACCCTCCATGGCACAGTGCCTTTGCATCGACTGCTCATAGCCAGGGTCAGCAGTTCAAAACTGCCAGTCACGCTGAGGCAGAAAGATGGGCTGGCCTGCTCCCGTAGAGCTGCAGCTTCTGGAAGCCTCCGTCAGGCCCTGGCGTGGGCACTGCCCGACCGCAGTGGGCTGAGGTTTGGTTTGGGGCAGGGACTTTGGTGGGTTGGGGTCTGCCATGGGCCACAGTCCCATCTTAGAGGGAGGCACAATTAGCGTGGGGCAGAACTCCAGTCTCACCCTGAGAACCTGTGAGGGTGTGGTCTGCGTCCCAACACAGAGGCATGCCTGGTGAAGCTCTCTCTCTTGTTCACTGGGCCCTGGGAACTTCAGCCAGCAACCTGTCCTCTGACCTGTGGGTCTGCCTTACCTGGGGAGAGGGCGCCACCCTGAGGTCTGGCCCTGGCTTTGGGGCTCACCCATCTCCACCACCAGGTGGTCCCTGTCCTTGCTGGCCGGAGAGCCACCCCCGAGCTAGTGTACCAAGTTTGGGAGCGTGAGCACCGAAGGAGGGGCCTGGTGTGCAGGCCGCGGCTCAGGCTCAGGCACTGGACCGACTGCCAGCCTCCTCCAGGGTGGTGGTTTCTGCAACTTTTCCTGCTGGGTTCCCCTGAGCAGGTCTCTGTCCCTCTCCTGTGGCCAGGTCATCGTGAGCCTCCTACTCCAGAGCCTGGCACAGAGCCAGGGCCTTCACAAGTGGCCCGGACAAGTCTGCCAGCTGTTCGGCAGTGGCCACGTCTGTGAACGGGCCGGACTTTCCTGCTGAGTGGGCAGGGAGCCAGCCTCATGCCTCCCTGTCTCCTGCTGCTTCTCTTGCCCGCCCCCCAGGAAGCCTCTCTCTCCCCGCAGACTCTTCACCCTCCACCCTCCACCCTCTCCATGTGGCCAGGCCGCAAATACGCAGTAGCCCATGTGGTCAGTGGCTGCGGGACTGGGCCGACTGAGGCTGGCTGGCCCCAGGGGGCAGCAGCTGTCCAGGGCAGGAGGCTGGACAAGCACAGCTGAAGACACCAACTGGGACCATTGCCCCAAGGAACAAGGGTGGAGGCGGGAGTCAGACTGGGGGAGGGGTGGGTCCTTATAGGAAATGGGCAAGGAGACCTCCTGGCAGAGGGCGGCTTAGACATGACCTTCAAGAACTCCTGGGAGGCAACCAGTGTGCCCCTGCATCACCTCTTCCGGGAGCCTCGGGAGGGGCCTGGAGGGTGAAAGCTGGGTGGATGTCTGAGTGGGTGGGGCAGGCCAGGGGAGAGCAAAGCCAGCGTGATGGGGCGAGAGGGAGGGGGAGAGACAGAGAAGGGGAGCTGGACCGGTGGGCACTGCTGGCTCTGTGGGCATGTAGTCCCTGCTCCCAGCCCTCCGCCGGACACAGCCCAGAGGCCGCACTTCCTCACGTTGGCCGTGTGCAGAGCCACAGCCTCCTGGCTTCGGCGGGGCCACCCTCTCTGGTCCTCACAGTGGCCTCTGTAGGAGGAGGCTCACTCAGAGGCCCTGGTCCAGGTTTGCCAGGACCAGAGGTCGAGCCGGCCAGCCCAGGGCCTGACGGTGGGTGCAGCCCCGTGGCTCTGACCCACAGCAGAACTGCCCGCGGCCCGGCCTGCGCCTCCCCCGCTGTGTTAGACTGGGCTCCCCAGAGGTGGCAAGCCAAGGGCACCTCAGACTGCAACTGTTCACTGTCTCCCACGGAGCTGGAGGTGGTTTTGAACCGCCGGCCCCGCAGTTCGCAGTGATGGGCAGCCCAAGAGAGTCTCCTGTCAAGAAAAACGCCTGGTAGAACCGGCAGTGGAAGCTAGTAGGTCCAGGCTGGCTTTAAGCTGCGGGTCCGCTGTGAAGCTGGAGACTTCTCCTGACTTGAGTGGAGGGGCCTGAGGAACCTGTGCCGTGGGCCAGCGAGCACAGCACGCTCTGCAGAGAGGGGTGAGTTCAAGGGCGCCGGTCAGGCGGCAGGCTGCTCACGGCTGGCTCTCGGGACCGGCAGGCATTAGGGCAGCCTGTTTGCTCAGGGCCACGGGTGCACGCACCAGAGGCAAGGCCCAGGCCCAGCCACAGGCGACCCAGTTTCTCCCCACTGTCCATGGCGGGAGGAAAGGACAGACCCAAGGGGAGTTCCTTTCAATCACAGGCTGCTGGGATCTGCGTCAGCGAGTTCACACCCCACTCCAGTCCCTCGGAAGATTCCATCCCGGAGCTGATGGCCTTGTGTCAGGTCCTGTGGGGGAAGGGGACCTCCACAGCAAAGCCACCCAGAACCCAGGCCCGGCCAGCCGAGTGGACCGCCGCACAGTGTCCCTCTTCATGATTGGCTGCGGGTGGAACAAGGTGAGCCATGGGGCTCCCTGGCTGGTGTAAGGCAGCCGCTGTGGCCAAGTTTCCCTCTCGTCCACCTCACTCAATGGAGCACGCATCATTTCTTCTCCAGAGGTCAGTGCCAGCTTGGTCCTTGAGAGGAAGAGGTCAGAGAGGACCCAAACCACAGTGGCCGTGCCCCCCACACCTACCCCATCTCTGATGGCAGCTCCTTGTCCTGTCTCCATCTCCTTGTCCTGTCTCCATCTGAACAAACTTAGATCTTAGATGAGCCGATCATGAGAAGGAGGGAAAATAAGTTCACTTTGAACACTGTGCTCTTTTATTTTATTTTTTTTTGGGTTTTGGGGCATCGCAGCCCTCTGGTGGTGGGGGGAGGAGGCCCCGCCTTGCTGCTGGATTTGAACCTCCGTCCCAGTGGGCCGCAGTCCCGCGCACAAGCACTACGCTACTGGGGCTCAGCCACTGTGCCCTTTTTTTCTTGAAAACAGTTTTATCGGCATAAAATGAACACAGCAGGCAATCAAGAGGTCAGTCCTTTCCAGGAGATTTGTACAGTCACCACCACAATCAGTTTGAAGAACATTGTCTTCTTTCTTGCATTGATTGTTTTCGGCTCCCCGCATCCCCCCAATCTCTCCCGTCATATCCCCAAGACACCAGTAATGCAGGTACTATCTCTTAAGATTTACCAGTCCTGGATTGCATATGCAGATAAACATTTCAAACAAACAAACAAGCTCAGTAAGTAAATACAAAACAATCACCCTAAGAACAACAGCGAAGCACAGTAGATCAAAGCCTCAATCAAATGGAGAGCAGGCAATATTAAAGACCAGAGCACACGTACACTGCGTCATACGGGAGGTCAAGCGAGAAGGCCCTGCGAGTGGCATCTGCAGTAATCACTGTCCCACTGCCCAGTGCATCCTGCGTGGGAGCAAGACTCTTCCCGTGATCAGAGGCTTAACTTATATGAACTTTTCCTTCACTTTTCTTTAACTGAAACAATTTTATAAGGAGTCAAAAGGGATACCATGATCCAATGCGACATTGTAACCTAACTACATCTGCCACAATTGACTTTACTCTGGTCACTCTGAAGAAGTCGCACTTGTGTGGTCAGGGGAACGTGCCTGTGTGCGGGCCTTACACGTGGGCCTGGGGCTTCTGCGGCCCTCCGTCCGTCCGTCGGTCCGTCCGTAGGCTCCTGTACCCCAGGGTTCACAACGTAAGCGCCACTCCTCTCCGTGCCTCAGATCTGGCTTCTGTTCCTCACCATCCTTGGGTCGCTCACACGGGCCGAGGTGCTTCCTCGTGTGGATTGAGTTGATGCTCAGCATCGGGCTTTTTAAAGACTTGACTCTCAGAGCCAAGCGATCAAGCCGGCACGCAGACCCTCCAGCACGGGGCAGCGCTTTCCCCTGGGGGTTTCTGAGACTGTCGGGGGTTTATGGGAGCCCGAAGCCTCATCTTTCTCCCCAGGGGTGGCCGGTGGTTTTGAACTGCTGACCCAACATACAACCACTGCACCACCGGGGCTCCGAGGTGGGCTGCAGCAGCCAGAAGGTGAGGGAGGCGCCTTCGCTCCTGGGGGCAGGAGCGCCTGGAAAAGGAGCTGGCCGGGCCACTGTGAAGAGCTGTCGCTGACTGGCCGGTGTCGGAAGGGCTGCTTTGGTGTATGGCGCGGCGGACACGCTCGGAAAGGAAAGTAAATGGAGAGAAATAAATAGAACACATGAGAAAGAAAAGAGGAGTCGGCGTCCTCTCCCTTCGTCCTTGGACACAGAGGTAGCACGGCCCCCGGGGGCCTCCGAGGCTCTGACCGCCCCTGTGGGAGTCCGAGGCAGTTGCTGTTTAAGGGGGTCCGGGGCCCAGTCTTTCTCCCTTGCAGCTGCTGGCGGGTCCCACGGCGGCCAGGTGGGCCACAGGCCGCTTGTAAGGGCCACAGGCCACGAGGAAGGGATTGGACAGCAGCAGCCCAAAGCGGGTTCCCACAGGGAGAGGACCCCAGACCCCCACTCGATGACCTTTTAATTTTTTAACCAATTCAGACACCAGCCATCTCACCCATATCACTCATATAGATAATATGTAGGCTATCACACACACACACACACACACACACACACACACACTCACTGAGTCCAATTCTTAGCGTGACCCCTAGAAGGACATTGTGCCTGGTAAAGTGGAGGGCAGCGAGCAAGACGAAGGCCCTCACGGAGAGAGATCCCCCAGCCCCACCCCACCCCACCCCCCGCCACAATCCCACAATCATGGGCTCAGGCACAGGGCGCATTGTAGGGTGGCAGGGACCGGCAGGGGTTTCCTTGTGTTGGTGCAGGGCTGAGGCTGAATTGAAGGCCCCTAACACCATAACACATGACGGAGGTCAGAGGGGAACTGCCCCCACAGCCTTCCTGCTCCCCTCAAGATGGATACAAGATGGATAGGACATCTACGCTGTCCTGCAGGACCTCCGGGAGTCAGAAGACGGGGAGGGAAGGAGGGAGGCCTGGTGTGATGGGTTTGGGGAATGGACTGTCTCCTGTGCTCATGAGATAGGGTAAATGAAACTTTTTTTTTTGGAGGGGGGAAGCACCACTGCCCTGGTGGGAGTAGGAGGCCCAGCCTTGTTCCTGGAGAGCTGCTGCTAGATTTGAACCGCCAACCCTGTGGGCCGCGGTCCTGCACACAACCACTGCACCACCGGGGCTCAGCCCAAGATAAGCTTATTCTGGGATGAATCTTTCCTCCACCTCTTACAGAAAATACAGATAATTAAGGGAACAGAGAAGGAGGAGAGAGGTGCCAGCCCACAGGTGAAAACCAGCCCACCCTTCTTCCAGGGCCACAGAGAGCGAATGAGAGAGGAGACGGAGGGAGACAGAAAAGAGCAAGCGCTTTCCCGGCCTCCTAATCTGTGAGCAAATCACTCTCTGTGTGTTAAAGCCGCGCTTGTGGCCTTCCCACTGCAGCAACAGAAAACAGACACCAGCCCCCCCCCCCACACACACACGAAGACTGAGGGGCGACACTGCAGGTGGGGCGGTGTCCAGGAGAATGGGGAGCAGCTCAAATCAAGACCAGAAGGCAGAGGTGACCCCCAGTCCGCCCAGTCGCCAGAGGGCCTGAGTGGGGAACACCGTCCTGTGTGGACGAGGCTGGGCCTGGCGTTGTCCAGGCGGCAAACCCAAGGGCCGAGGTTCGAGTCCATTGAAGACTGTGCAGGCGGCGGCGAGGTCCGGGAGTCTGGGTCTGGGTCTGGGTCACGGCCGGCCAGGGGTGAGCTTCTCCCAGGAGGAAGCCACTCTTAACCCCTCCTCCGCGGGGAAGTGGGGACGCTGACGCTGGCAGGGGGCAGACCCTCAGGCGCACCCCACATTCCCGCCCCCCCCACCGCCCAGTCGAGCCCCACCCCAGGGCCTGGGGCCTCCAGAAGCTGCCGCTACCACACTACCACCGGAGCCACCACCAGGGCCGCCCGCCCTGTCCCCTGCGGCCACCAGGGGGCGGGCGCGGACCGCGGGGGGAGCTGGGGACGGAGCGCGCGTGCGTGTGAGGTGTGCGAACGTGAGAGAATGAGTGTGAGAGACTGTGAAGGTGCGATGAATGTGTGAGAGAAAGTGATGTGTGAAGATGCGATGTGTGAGAATGTGTGAGAGATAATGTGTGAGAGACTGAAGGTGTAATGAGTAAGAATGTGTGTGAAAATGTGATGTGTGAGAGAATGAGTGTGAGAATGTGAGAATGAGTGAGAGAATGTGAGAATGAGTGAGAATGAGTGTGTGGGCGAGAATGTGAGAGACTGTGAAGGTGCGATGAGTGTGAGAGAATGCGAATGAGTGAGCGAGAATGTGTGAGACTTAGGTGCCGAGAGAATGTGAGAATCAATGTGAGAATGTGTGTGAGAGGTAATGTCTGAGAGACTGAAGGTGCAATGAGTGAGTGAAAGTGATGTGTGAGAGAATGTGATGTGTAAAGGTGTAATGAGTGTGGGAAAATGAGTGTGAGAATGAGTGAGAGACTGAAGGTGTAACGAGTGTGAGAATGTGTGTGAAAATGTGATGTGTGAGAGAATGAGTGAGAGAATGAGTGTGTGAGCGAATGTGTGAGAGACTGAAGGTGCGATGAGTGTGAGAATGTGAGAATGAGTGTGAGAATGAGTGTGTGAGAGGTGATGTGTGAGACTGGAGGTGCGATGAGTGAGTGAAAGTTATGTGTGAGAGAATGTGATGTGTGAAGGTGTAATGAGTGTGAGAGAATGAGTGTGAGAATGAGAGACTGAAGGTGTAACGAGTGTGAGAATGTGTGTGAAAATGTGATGTGTGAGAGAATGAGTGTGTGAGCGAATGTGTGAGAGACTGAAGGTGCGATGAAAGAGAGAATGTGAGAATGAGTGTGTGAGAGGTGATGTGTGAGAGACTGGAGGTGCGCTGAGTGTGAGAGACTGATGTGCGTGGGGGTGAGAGAATGTCAAAGTAGGTGTGAGGTAAAAGCTAGGTGAAAGTGTGCGTGAGCCACGGCGCGAGACCACGTGAGAAAGAACGTGCTCGCGCGCTGGAGACGGGCGGCTTGGGACAGAGAACGCGCGCGCCCGTGCGCGGACCTGTGCGTGCTCGAGCAGGAGAAGGCACCCACGTGGCGCAGATGCGGGCGCGAGCACGCTGGGGGAGGCTCTGCACGTAGCGGAGAGGCGAGCGCGCGCGGGCGTCGGGTGCGCGTCGCGTGCGAGAAGGGTGCACGTGAGCGTGTGAGCCCGCGTGCGGTGGCGCGCGTGCGCGGCAGAGGCAGACAGCCGTGGGCGAGGCGGCGGAGAACGTCAGAGCGGCGCGGTGGCGTCACGCACGTCCTTCTCCGCGCGAGGGTGGGGAGCGTTGAGCCGCACCCCTGCCCCCCCCAGCTGGGGGTTCACTCCCACAGGACCCCGGATGAGGTGAGGGGGCGCGAGCGCCCGCTGTCGCCCTACGGTCATCACCAGCCGGACCCGAACTCCTGCCCTCACCGCGTCTCGGGCCACCCCACCCCGGGAGCAGGCTGGCTGGCTGGGCGGACCGCCTGGCGTCTCTCTCTGCCCGTTGGGCATCTGCGGGTCGTCCCTGTGGTGCGCGCGAGCGCCTCCCTCGTGCCAACCCACGTCTGCTGGGCCCGTTTGCCACCTGCGGGACGCACGGGCTGCCCCCACCGGGACCCTGCACGCACGCAGCGGCGTGAGCCAGCGCTCCTGCCTGGTCTTCGCGGCCCGCGCCCGGCGGGAGCGCGCCGGCTCACGTGATAGGCGCAGACTCACATCTCGGCCAACGATTGGCCGGCTTCCCAGAGGACCCGCCCCCTGGCATCCTCACTGGCCACAGACAGGAGTTGCGCTTACTCTCCTCCCAACAGGTGTCTCCAGGGGGGAGGCGGGTATGGGATGGACAAAGCAGGGTGATGCCAGTTGTAGGGATCGCGTGGTGGGCCTTTGTCATGAAAGTCACTCAGCTTTTCTGCATGTCCGAAAATGCCCCTACTGACACTTTGGAGAAAAAGACCTTTGGTGGCGATGACACGAGACTGGCCAGACGTTGCCGGTCCTTGAAGCTGAGTGGGGGCCCCGCAGGACGGAGCAAAATGCTGTAAGATGCCTCAAGAATTGTTTAGGTGCATGACCCAAGGGCATCACCACGCTCATCACATTATTGGCCCTCTTGTGGTTCCCGACTCACAGGGCCGCATGGACAAGAGAATAAGACACGGTCACATCCCAGGCCTTCTTCCCAACCCACGCTGAGTTTCAGCCCTCCGGTGCCTCCATCTTGTTTCCAAAATCACTCCACGATCATGAACGAAAACTCTCTCCCCGCGAGCAATGACTGTGCCTTCTTCTACCGTCCAGCCCTATCTTCCCACCGACCAATGTGTGTCTCTAAAGCACCTCTCAGGTACTTCGGGCATGAGGTCAGGAGAGACCGTTCCCAGGAGGACATCGCGACTGGTAGAGAAAGTTCTCCGCCAGACAGATAGGCACGAGACAGATTCACACCGTAGCTCCAACAAGGGGCTCCAACACGAGACCACTTGGGGGAAGGCGCAGAAGCAGGCAAGGTTTCGTTCTGATGAGCGTAGGGTCGCAAAGGGTCAGAAAGGATTCGATGGCACCTAACGGCCATGCATGTGGTTTATTCTAGATATTTCAGGTGTGGTTTGTCTTTGGCATCTCTTCTGCCCCAGAGCATCACATGTCCAAAGCCCATCCAGGTAATAATGTGCCATCACATGTATCAGGACTTCATCTGTCTGTCTGTCTGTCTGTCTGTCTGTCCTTGTCATTAGGGGCCGTCAAGCTGGTTGCCCAATGCTTAACTCAGTGTGCTGCTGAGAGGAATACAGCCATCGTGTCGAAAAGAAGTGGTCGATGTCTAACCATTTTGAATGATAGCATGTGGTTAAGAATTGATCATGTTGAAGGAAGAAGTCTGTGGACAGCATTGACCAAAAACAAGGCTCCAGGACTTGGTGGAAGACCAAATGAGATGCTTCTGACAGGGCTGAAGCAATGGTGGCATCGATGTCAAGACGCTGGGCTAGCCAACTAGATGTTATTCACAGTGCGTTAGTCTGGGGAGACTAGAGAAACAAATCCAGAGGAACTCAAATGTGTATGAGAGAGAGTTTTATATAAAGGGGACGTTGAGAGAGCATCTTCTCGCAGTCCAGTCCAAGCCCACAAGTCCGATATCGCCTCTTCAGTCTGATACCAATCTATAAGGTCCTCCTCAGATTCATGTAGCACATGCAATGATGCTGAAGGCAGGATGGTCACGGCCAGTGGTTAGGAAGCCTGTGGATGCAGTGGCAGTGTAAGCACCTCAGTGCTGGCAGGGGTCTCCACGTGGCTCTCCAGTTTACAGGGCTGTGTCAGGGTAGATCCACGTGATTTCTCCGGCTCCAGAGGTCTGCCTCCATCAGTCTTGCTCCATGTGTCTTCTCTACAGAGATGTCTCCCAGGGAGCGAGGAGAGAGAGAGCCTCCCGCTTCTAAGGAGGCAATACCACAATTCCCAAAATCCTTAAGGGAAGGTCTTGCCCATAATACTCTAAGTCCCAAATTGACACCAGATTATGTAACTACCACACACAGTTATGCCCATTTTCAAAGAAAAGTGACCTAACTGAACGTGAAAGTTATTCAATATTGTCATTAATATCACACACAGGGAAAATTTTACTTGAGACAGTCCACCTACCTCGGAAGTAGGCCACACCCCAAGAAAACTTCCTTTCAAAGGCATCAGGCTGTGACCCAAGCAAGAGGGAGTCCCTCTGCCCTCGTCTTCTTACAGCTGACTAAGTTGTGTGAGCCCCCAATAAAGTGATTCAGAAAATAAATAATTTTTTGGGGGGGAGAAAGAATTACAGTCTGGGAAACCCACAGGGACAGTTCTCCTCTGTCCTGTAAGTTCGCTGTGAGTTAGAATCAACAACTCTTGTTGGCAGTGAGAGAATCTTCAATAGTTTACCCACAGCATCCTTCAATATTGCAACTCAAGATCTGGGTTTCCCCTTATGTCCTTTCAGGTTGAGGAATGTCAGACTTCTTCCCCTTGGTTTTTTAAATTCCAGGTCTTTGTATATGTTCTACGACTTAATTTTGTCTTCTCAGGGCGCCCTCTGAAATCTCCCTTTTGACTGTCTTACTTCAGCGTTTCTTCCCCTGGCCCCTACATTTAAGGGCCAGTTTCAGAGACCCTTCTGACAACCATTTTTTGGGGGGGGCATCACTGCCTTCTGGTGGTGGGAGTAGGAGGCCCAGCCTTTGCTCCTGTGGAGCTGGAATTGAACCTTCATCCCAAAGGGCCGCAGTCCCACGCACAACCACTACGCCATTGTGGCTCAGCCTCATTTTGATTTTTTTTCTGTCATTTCTTGTCCTGTTAATGATCTTTATGATCTTTATGTTAATGTGTGATATCAGTACACAGTTCTCCAGTCTTCAGTCACTAGTGTTTTGAAATGGTCTCTGAATTTATGTAGAGTGTACTCGAAGTTCTTTTTTTTTTTTTTTTGGCTTTCTTGAACTTGGTTTCTTCAGCGTGAACCTGACCTTGCATATGAGCAGTTGTGTTCTACAGTCAGTCCCCAACTTTCTTCTGACTGCTGATACCGAGATTCTCCACCGTGTCTTCCCTCAGATGGGGTCCATTTAATTCCTGAGTATTCTATCCAGGGAGGTCTGTATAGTTAGTTCCCTTTATGTGGGTGAAAAAAAAAAGTATTTCCAGTGAATAGCAAGTCCTTAGTCTTACAAAACCCTCATGCAACCTCCAGCATAGTTTTTAATCACCAAGCTCACAGTTTCCAGCTACAGATCCTTCTTCATTTCCAACTCTCACAGTCCAATGAGCAAAGTCTCACCACTAATTATCAACACAGCTTGATTGCATGTTTGATTCATGTCCAACTGCCAAAGCTGGTGAACATCTTCAGTTTCCCCATCTTTGCCGTGCGTGTCGGGTATGCAAATCTGAATGAGTCTTTTGGCCTGCTCTTCTTTGTAGGTGTGTGGATCTTCTGCGACCACTGACGGTGTTGGCCTTCGGGGTCGATCTTGAGGAGTGCTTCTTCTTCTTTTTTTTTTTTTTTTTTTGCATCACTGCCCTGGTGGGAGTAGGAAGCCCAGTCTGGCTCCCGGAGAGCTGCTGCTGGATTCGAACCGCCAACCCTGTGGGCCGCAGTCCCGCACACAACCACTGCGCCACCGGGGCTCAGCCGAGAGAGATGTGCTTCTTCATGAGGAGCATAACACGCTTTCTCTCCCGGTTGACATTCCTAGGATAGTAGTCCCGACACCGGATCTGACTGAACGTCGCCAGTGTCGGTTCATTTCAGCTCAGGAATGCCGATGACGGCCACTTGTGCGTGTTCCATTTTCTTTTTGATGAGTCCTACTTCTCGATTCACACACTGCGGATTTCATGTTCTGGTGACGCATGATTTCTCACCGCATCAACACGCGAAGGCAGGAGAACTTTGCCCCATCAGTGCCATCAAGGCTGACTTCCCTCTGAGTGGATGTCACAAGAGCCTCTGAAACTTGTTCTTGATCACAGGGGCGTGAAAGCAAATGGGAGAAAGGAGGGTGTGAAAGAGCCGAGCAGAGCAGTTCAGAAGGCACCTCCAGAAGTCAGAGTAAAGCCTGACCATGAAATGGGCAAAGCCCTGGAGCTAGAGAACCGAGGAGGAAGAACTTGCTTGGCATATCTTAAGCTGAAAGAACTCAAGAAAACATTCCAGCCTCAATTTGCACTATTGATAGGTTCTATAGGCAAACTATGGAACGATTCAGGAAGCATCAAGAAGTTGGAGTCACTGTACCACGAGTAACTGGTGTGGTCACCATGCAGCCGTGGTGAGGAGCAGCAAACGAGCAGGAACCAAGAGTAGTACGGAAAGAAGCTCAGGCCGCCCTGAGGACGGGCCAGAACCCAGCCTCCAGGAATCAGCGTCGCACTCATCGAATGAGGCGGCTGCCAAAATCTCAAGCCCGATTCAGAACGGGAACAAGGACTCCCACTGCCGATGGCGATGGATCTTGAGGGGCGGCAGAGAATGCCAAAGATATTTACTTGTGTTTCCTTTGTTTTCTACTCTGTGAAGGCCTTCGACTACGCCGACCCAAACAACTTATGGGTAATCTCGAGCAGAATGGGGATTCGAGAACGCTTCATGTGCTCAGGGAGAACGTGTGCCTCGTCCAGACTCAGGGTGCATGGCTTACGATCAGGAAAGGTGCACACCACGGTTGCCTCCTCCCCATACTTGTTCAGTCTGTGTGCTGACAGACCATCGGAGAAGCTGGACTCTGTGCAGAAGAATACGACAGCAGCATTGGAGGGAGGCTTATTAACAATGCAAGATATGCAGATGACACAACCTTGCTTACTGCAAACGAGGAGGACTTGAAGCACGTGCAGGTGAAGATGAAGGACTGCAATGGACTGTTGCACAGACAAACCACTCAGTGCTTGAAGAAGTCAGGTCAGAGTGCTCCTTAGAGGCAAGGATGAGAAGACTTTGTCTTGCATACTTATATGAGGGGGCACCCCCCAAGACCCAGAGATTTTTTTCTCCAAAGCTATGTACGAAAAAAAATTTTTTTTGGCATCACTGCCCTCAGGTGGTGGGAGTAGGAGGCCCAGTCTTTGCTCCGTGGAGCTGGAATCGAACCTCCATCCCAGTGGGCCGCAGTCCCGCGCACAACCACTACACCACTGGGGCTCAGCCCACTAAAAATTTTTTTTGGGGGGAGGGGGCATCACTGCTCTCCGATGGTGGTGGGAGTAGGAGGCCCAGCCCCACTGCTGGAATTGAACCTCCATCTCAGGGGGCTGCAATCCCGTGCACAACCACTACGCCACTGGGGCTCAGCCCTTGGAAATAGTTTTCAAATCCATCGGTTTGGATGGCTGACAGCACCTCCCTCATCTTTTTCTTCACCTCTTCTAGTTGTCAATCTCGCTGTCCTTTCTTGTCCCTCTGCGTCGGAGAACAAAAAGAGTCACACGGGGCGAGGTCAGGTGCATGGGGCAAGAGAGAGGCATGCTGTTTTTTGCCAAAAACTGGCGCACTGAGGTGGCAAGTGTATTGTCATGATGGCAAAACCAGTTCTGCCTGCCACAAATGAGGCCTTTTATTTTTGTCTAAAACCATTATGCAATCTTTCCAGAAACGAAATAGAAAGTTTGATGAACAGTCTGACCTGGTGGAACAGTCTCCAAATGCACCATGAGCCGATGTTTTCATCTGTTTGGGAAGTTGACAGACATCCAAAATGAGGTTTGTCATCAATCGGCGGGTCACCTTTTTTTTTTTGGGGGGGGCGCATCACGTCTCTCCGGTGGTGGGAGGAGGAGGCCCAGCCCCACTGCTGGAATTGAACCTCCGTCCCAGTGGGCCGCAGTCCCGCGCACAACCACTACGCCACCGGGGCTCAGCCTGGGTCACCTTTTTAGAGACGAGAAAAACCACTTGTACACTTGGGTTTTTCCCGTTGCACTGTCCTTGTAAGGGATGCACACAAGTGTCTGCGGCATTCTTCCTGAGCAGGAAACAGAATTTCAGATCCACATGCTATCTTAAGCCAACCCTCACAAAACAAACAAACAAACCACGAGGTTCGAGTGAAACTGCTTGTATGAAAAATTCACTGTGGGGGCTGAGTCCCGGTGGTGTCGTGGTTGTGTGAGGGACTGCGGCCCACTGGGTTGGAGGTTCAAATCTAGCAGCAACTCTCCAGGATCAAGGCTTGGCCTCCTACTCCCACCACCAGAGGGCAGTGATGCCCCCCCTCCAATAAAAGAAAAGAAAATTTCACTGTGAGCAGATGCACTAAGTCAGAGTGAGTTGCTCAATTCATGCAGTGGGGGGAGAGGCGGGTGTGTGGGGATGCATAGCACGAACACCGCCTAGTGGAGGCTTTTTCCCATTTTTGCGGGGTGTACCCCCTTGTATACTTACAATAGTTTTTATAAGTCACGTCAGCCCTGACCCACAGTGACCCTCTGCAGAAGAGAACAAAGCACTGCGTAGTCCTGGAGTCCATCTCCTCGAGGGCCTTCCTCTTTCCCGATGCCCCTCCACCTCACCAAGATGATGTCATCCTCCAGGGCCGGGCCTCTCCTGGGAACTGGGTCTCAAGTGTGTAGGAGGAAGTCTTGCCATTCTTGTCTCAAAAGAGCATTCTGGTTGCACTCCTTGCAAGACAGAGTGGTGTAGCAGGCCGAGGTACTTTAAGGTTCTTCTCCAGCCCCACAATTCAAAGGCACCGATTCTTCTTCGAGCTTCCTGACCCAGTGTCCAGCGTCCACTCTGGGAATACTAGTGGGTCAGGGGCACCTTATTCCTCAAAGTAACACCCTCATTCTTCCAAGCTTTTGCAAAATTCGTTTGACTAACGCGGTATGTCATTTGACCTCTTGCAGCATACTCATTGGTTGCGGAACCAAGCGAGATGAAATCCTTGCCCGCTTCAATCTTTTCTTCATTCACCATGACATTGCCGACCGGTGCAGTTTTGAGGATGTGGGTCTTTTTTACATTGAGGCGTGATCCACACTGAGGGCGACAGTCCTTGATCTTCGTCAGCAAAGGCTCCAGGCCCCCTTGGCTTTCAGCCAGAAAGGTGGTGTCATCTGCATAGTGCAGGTTGGTACTAAGCCTTTCTCTGATCCGGATGCAGCTTTCCCAGAGTCTAGCTTCTCTGTGCACCTGCCTCGGCCAGGGTCTCTTCAGCCGCGTCGCGTGTGGGTGAAAGTTGGACTCTGACGAAGGAGGCTGAAAGAAGAATCAATGCATTGGGCCATGGTGCTGGTGAATGATACTAAAACACGAAAAACAAAATAAAACATGAAACAAATCTGTCTTGGAAAAGTTACAGTCGGAATGTTCCTTACAGGTGAGGGTGGGCAGGAGAGACCAAACCCCGCAGGACATCGTGCTTGGTAAAGCAGAGGGCCAGAGGAAGGACCTCGGCCAGCTGACTGACACGGGCTGCAACCAGGGCCTCAAACATCCGAACAGGTGTGTGGGTGTCGCCGAGCTGGGCAGTGTTTTAAGCCTGTTGTACATTATGTCCCAGTGGATTGGAACAGACTTGATGGAACTTCCCACCACCACCACCTAGATTCTCTCAGTAGGTGCCTGCCCACAGGGCACACAGGACTCATTTAAAGGGACTGGTCTGTGTTGCTGTTGGGCTGGGTACCAAGTGAACCATCTGAGCAGCAGGAAGAGAATCTCAGGACCATGCAGAAAGAAGTGCTTGGAGAAGGAAGGAGGTGTCTGAAATTCCCTCTGGGAGGCAAGGTGGTGGCAGCAGCGGAGACTGGGAGACAGATTCCTTCCTTTCCAGTCCAGCCTCAGTACAGCTGAGTGTCTTGGAGGGAGGCCGGTTTGCAGAGTGGGGCGCCCTTTGGGCGTTAACCAGTGCTGAAGGAGCTTTGTAATAGCCGCTCAAACGAGGCAGAAGCCAAAGGTCTGTGTGGCTAGGGACCCAAGCGAAGAGGCCTGGGGGCAAAAGAACTGTATCCTTTATGTTTCCAATCCTCATGTGTGGAAACTCATCAACTTCCCGAATAGTCAGGGCCAGTATCGTTGAGTTCGGTGTGGCCGTTGCAATGGACGATTGAACCCAGCAGCAAAGTAGAGCGTGCTGTGCCAGGGACAGAATGGGGTTAAAAAGCTTGGAGGATGGAAGTGTGTTTTGACCTCTGCTTCATGGAAATCATCCTTGGGCGGATGTGCAGTTGAATTCCCCTTTCCACTGGGAGGTCATGTGGGGCCCCAACCATGCCAGCAAGTCCCTGAAGTGGCCAGCACTAGCTTGCTAACCAGAGGTTAGTGGTTCTAGCCCAGCCAAGGGTTGCTGGAAGTGTTTCAGGGGACAGAAGAAACCTCAATCTGAAGCGTAACTTAAAGGGAACGTTGACTGAGGCTCCAAAGGGACCAATGTGATCATGAAGACACAGATCATCTGGAGGAAGGAGGCCATCAGCACGGGTCAAGGTGGTGTCCGAGGATCCAGGTGGGACACGGGCTACCTCATGTATGGAACCACTGTGAGAGATGCAGGACAGTATCGCACAGGTGAGACTGCAGGAGCCGGGTGGGGACCATGATCAGGGCCCGTACGTTGTGTTGGAGGAAAGGCTCGGAAGATCGGTCCAGGGCCTTCCCTCGAAGGCAGTCAGGATATGACGAATAGAGCGTGACTCATGCCTGTGGAACCCCCATTACTGCCCATCAAGGAGACACCCTGGCTGGCCCCTCCCTGGGCTGGCTGGAGATGGAAGTAATGTACTTTCCAATGCCCTTTGTCCAAGGGCAAGACTGTCTACCTCCTTGGCCGGTCAATAAACCCCACACCAGACTCCCTGCCATCGAGTCCCTGCTGGGCTCATAGAGACCCTTCAGGACAGGGTGGCCTGTCCCGCTGAGTTTCCCAGACTATAGCTCTTGATGGGAGTAAAGTCCCAACTTCCTCCCTTGGTTTCAAACTGCTGACTTTTCCGGCTCCAGCCCGATACACCACCGGGCTCCCTTCGTTGGATGCGAGATACAGGTGGGGACTCTGCTAATGGATTCTGGACTGCCCCTACCACCCTCCCCTCCCTTTCTCTCAAACGCAAGCTCTGCTCAGAACTTACAGGTTGGCGGCTTTGACCCACAAACCTTGAAGTTAGCAATCCCAGGTGTAGCCACGATGCCACCAAGGCTTTTCTAAGCTGCCCTCTCACTTGATCCACAATTTAAAAAAATGTTTTTAAAAGGAACGTGGAGACATCGCCCGGAATCCTCCACCTCTCTGCTTCCTGGTTCTTAGTTGACTTTATCTTCTGGGGACTTCCTCCTCCTGGGGACAGCCGCCCCAGGCCTCCTCAGTATTAGCGTCACCTCCTATCAGTTGCAGCTGGAGTCCCAGGCAAGGTCCTGGTTGTCCATGCCAAGTCACGTGCTTCCCCAACAGAACAGCGGGCCCTGGGCCCAGGCATGTCTGGGAGCCGGGGTCTGCAGTGGCCTCGCAGTGGCTCATGTTCCTGGGGCTGGGCTGCACAAAGGCTGGATGCTCTAGGCCGCTGGGACTTATAAGCCAGGACTATCTCGCAGGACAGGAGAGACAGGGCAGTTCCAGGACTCGACTCTGCCTTCCCCTTCCAGAAAGTTCCCCCAGCTCTGCTCACTCCCCAGACAGGCCCAAGAACCAGGGCAGGATGGAGGACACTGAGTCAGTCTGCCAGCTGTGGGTGGACACTTGGGTTGTTTCCAGGGTGGGAACTGTGGTGAATCAGGCTATGAGAAATTTGTGTGTGTTTATCTGGTTTTTACCATTATGCCCTCACCCTGTCACCAAACTCCATTCCAAACGCTTCATGCATGTGGGTACTTCCCAAAGTCTCCCCAGAAACCCCCAAGCCCATGACGATGCCCATTTTAAGGACAAGGAGGAAGAGGGACCCCTACGGTGTCACTCAGGCAGGGCTTGAACCCAGAAGGTCTGTACACCGGTATCCCACAACCCTTTCTCTGCGGGGTCTCCTGTCAGTCCTCAGGGGGGTGGGGGTGGGGGTGGGGGGCAGGATGTTGTTCAGACCTTTCCCAGATCAGTTCAAGCCCCACAAATGCTCACCTGTCATCCAGAGCCCACCCCCCTCCCCCCACCACCCCTGTGGCCAGTACAGGTCAGGAGGGAAGGGTGCTTCCCAGCCCCTTGGGAACATCAGGAAAGGTCTCGAGGAAGGTGCTGGGTTCCAGGAAACTCCCGGAAGATGTCCTTGGGACATGGCAGCTGAGTCAGCCAGGCAGGGCCTATCCCCCCTGAATTTCCGTTCTGGGCTGGGCGAAGGTGAAGGTTCAGAAAATTCCTGTGCAAGTTGACATCAGCACCTGGGGCTGCCACCTCTGCCCTGGAGGAGGTGGGGCACGGTGAGGGCTTCCCCTGCCTCAGGCTCAGCCCAGCTCCCCTACCAGCCCAGGCCTCACCCTCCATCTGCCCCAGCTCCAGGGCCACTTCTGCCGGGGCCCTTCCCCATGGCTCCCCAAAGCGCCGACTGGGTGGGGCATCCAAGGCCCTCTGTGTACCCCTGGGGCGTGGAGCCTGGCGCAGAACCAGAAAGGGCCCCGCTGCCTCCTCCTCCCCCAGCTTGCCCCAGCTCACACAACCGGCCTCAGAGAGAAGGGAGTTGGGATTCCAGCTTTGGCCTTGGGCACGAGCTCAGTCTCCTGGCTGTCCCCAGGGCAGTGCGTCAGATGTGCCAGCTCCCACCAGCTTCAAGGGCAGGCCCCGTGATCGCTGGCCCCAACCTGCCCCAGGCACTCCTCTGCGCCATTGTCTTCCACAGCCCCTTGTCGTTAGGCCTTGGCGGCCTTGATGTACAGCAGCACAGACCCCTGCCTGGCCTGCGCCCTCCTCCTCCTGACAATTGGTCCTCTCTCCCAGCCCATGGCTGCGGCCACTGTGTCCGTCCATCTCTCAGGCCCTTCCTCTCCTGTGCTGCCCCTCCACTGCACCCTGCGGGAAGTCCTCCGGGCACTGCCCTCTCCCGACCACACATCCCAAGTCCAGCCTCCCCGCTAAGGAGCACTCCGGCAGCCCCTCTGCCAGGACAGATGTTTGTCCTTTGGGACTGCCAGCTTCCTACTGCTGCCCCATAATGACCCTCTGTCCAAGGCCCCGCACCCCTCCCCGTGGACACTTCCTCCTGGGGCGGAGGAGGGGCTTTGTCCTCCAGCTGACACGCCTGCCTCTCCAGGTAAACTGATGCAGGACGGGACCCCCGCCAGCCCCCTGACTTCAGGGTCCTGGCTGGGCGGCCAGGACGGTGTCCAGCAGGGTGGAGGTCCCGGTTAACTCCTCAGCCCTGGGGCCCAGTCTCCCGTGCAGAGGCGGGAGGGCAGGGCGGGCCTGTTCCCAGCAAGAGCGCAAACCTGACCGACGGGTTAGCTGCCTGGGCCCTGAAGGGGCGGTGCGGGCCTGCGTGGGCCCTGCCTGCAGGGGAGGAACTGCTAGAGCCCGTGCACAGGACAGCCAGCCTACAGCCTGCAGCCCCTGACAGGTGGGCTCGGCCACCGGGGGGGCGTGGCAGACGGACGGAGGCGCTGGGCGGGGCCAGAGACACTGGGGCGGGGTTTACGGGGCCCCGGCGGCGCCGACTCAGTACAGGCGCAGGAGGGAGGGGTGGGGCTCCCTTTCCCATTCTGCCCCCCGCAAAGGGGGAGGAGGGGCTTACAGGACGGGAGGGGGCGGGGTGCTGGCCACAGAGGGGTCCCAGGGGAAGTGGGTGCAGGAAGGAGAAGTGGCCAGAGACCCGGCGGGAGGAGGGACTCGCTGCTGCTCTCGGGACCGGGAACGCCGGGACTTTCCAGGACGGGGGAAACAGGAAGCGGCTGTCCTTGTCCCCAGCGGACGGCCCACCGCGCGCGCCTCACCTGCGCGGCGCCCTGCGGGGGGGGGGGTCGCTGGCCCGGCCCCGGGACCTCGAGCGCCTCTCCGCTCAGGCAGGGCCCAGTGGGGCCACCTGGGTGCACTCCTGCGGGAAAACTGGGGCTGAATTCCAGGGGCACCGTCCCAGGGAAACTGAGGCTGGGGGCTCCAGGGACACCCCTCCCAGGCAGGAGACCTACGAGCCTTCCTGACTGCCAGAGCACCCCCGGACCCCCCTGACCTGACCCTCGGTTTTTGCTGGAAGTTCTCCTGCAGCGTAACCAGCTAAGACAGAGGTTCTCCACCTGCGGGTCTTGACCCCTTGGGGGGGAGGGGAAATAGACGACTCTTTCACAGGGTCACCGGATACGTAACAATAGCAAAATGACCGTTAGGAAGTAACAACGAAAATGATTTTATGGGGGCTGAGCCCCGGTGGCGGAACTGGTGGCGTGCGGGACTGCGGCCCGCGGGTTTGGCGGTTCAAATCCAGCGGCGGCGCGCAGGAGCAGCACTGGGTAGCGCCCACGACCACAGAGGCAGTGATGCCCCCCCCCAAAAATGATTTTATGGTCGCGGGGGTCGCCACAACACGGGGAACTGTGTTAAAGGGTTGAGGCATGAGGCAGCTGGAGAACCTCGGAGCTAAGAGGACAGCAGTGACCGCCAGCCACGAGCACCGCCTTCGAGACGAGGACAGGGGGGCTGCTCCTCAGGATGCCCGAGACTGTGTCTCTCAAGAGCAGACTGCCTCTGTTTGCTCCCTGGGAGCGGCTGGGGGGTTTGCACCACCCATCTTGCGGCTGTCAGCCTGCCTCAGCCGTCTTTACAGGGCCCTGGCTCCAGCACCTACAGTCGCCGGCTGTTGTGGCCACACCCGAGTAGCAGGGGAGCAGACAGGCCTGCAGGACCACCCAACCCCCCAACCACGAGCCCCAGAGCGAGCCCACTTCCGGGACCTGTTTTCTCTCTGCTCGCCCCTGCCACTCAGGCAAATCCCACAGGTGAAAGTACAGGAGGCCAGGATGCTCAGCCAAATTTGCATTTCAGGTGCACCATGAGCACTTCCTCAGTATGAATATGTCCCCGCGAGGGCCTGGACCGGAGTCCAGGCGAAACCCTTATTGTCACCGAGTTGGTTCTGCGCCCGGAGGCTCACCTGGGAGCAGAGGACCTCGGTCGGAGTCAACTGCTGGACTTGAACCGCAGATCTTGCAGACTCGCAGTCCCCTGCTCACCTGACGGCAGCAACCCAGGGACATGCTAGTATATTAAAAAGTATTCGACTTGGCCTGAGCCCCAGTAGCGTCGTGGTTGAGTGTGGGACTGCGGCCGACAGGCTTGGCAGTTCAAATCCAGCAGCAGCAAGGCTGGGCCTCCCACTCCCACCAGAGGGCAGTGATGCTTAAAAAAAGAAAAAAAAAGTATTGGACTTGCCGCACAAATTCAAACTTAACCGGTTGTCCTGTGTTTTACGTGGCCATCCCAGCCTCACCGGCTGACCCACGGGCCTGGAGAGACACAGCCCCGCCCCCACTGAGGACAGTGAGAACCCTGCTCCAGGAGCCCGAGGGGACACACGGGGGGCAGGGCAGCTGGAGGAGGGGGCTGTGGGTCCATCAGTTCAAAGGGGCTCCACCACAGCCAGAATTCCCAATCTCTCCAGCTTCCAGGTTTCACTTGATGGAGGGAGGGATGGTCTTGGTTTCATGGGCCCTGCAGGGAGTGAGGGGGACGTGGTGGCGTGACATGTTCCGGGGTGGTAGTGGGCACTCCACAGGTCAGCAGGTCCAGTGTGCTCCTGGCATGGCCGAGTCTTGGGGCCCTGTAGGCGAGTCTCCTCTTCTTGAAGCAGGAGCTGGCTCAAGGGCAGTGGTGCTGTGGGTTTGGTGTGACACTTGGAGGGCACTGGCCCTCTGGGGCGCACACAGCTCAGCTCAGAGGCAAGGCTGCCCCCACCCCGGGCTCCAGGCTCCCGAGTCATGTCCCCATTGCTGTCCCAGACTGGGTTTTGCTGGAAATCCCCCAAAATGACTAATTCCCTTAAAATCCCCAAACTTGGCAGGTTCTCTGGTGCTGAGGCGGCTGGTCCCACCCCAGCCCCCGGCCAGCGGGCAGCCCTCGCCATCACGGGGCTTTGCTTTAGGTGACCCCCTAACTCAGTTCCTACAGTGCAGGAGTGAGGGTCCCCAGCCCTGAGGGCTGGCAATGGGGACGGGGCTGGCTTCTACAGTGTGGGCACCAGGGACTGTGTGCTCAGCAAGCTGCCACCTGTCCCCCCCACCCCACCCCCTCCTCTTGAAGTTCCTGGTAATTCCTCTCCGGGTTCCTCAAGAGTCGTGGCCCATCCTGCATGGGAGGGGACAGGCAAAGGCATGGGACGCCATCCATGACGGAACCATAAGTACCTATTGTTCAATTGGGTTTCTTTTCATTAGCCAAGGAAGGCAGCCTGAGTTGAGAGCACAGCCCACATGGCCCAGACTGAAGCTGCCAACGGGAAGCTGTTTCCTTCTGGATGACCCCTGACCCTCATCTTTGCTGGGCCTGGCTGGAGTCCACCCTCCTTTGCTCCCTGCGCCTATGGACTTGGGCCTGAAATCGGTGGGCCAGATGGGGTTGAAATGTGCCAGGCCCTCCCTGGTTCCCCTAGATCAGGCTTTTGAACAGCTGTTACTTGGAGGGGCTACACTGCCCACACCTTTCTGGTGGACTAACTCCTACTTAAATGTCAGAGCCCCGGATGCGATGTCCAGTCCTCCAGGTACCTACCTCTCCATGGTGTGCTAGGCAGAGGCTTGACTCCTCCCTGGGCTGCAGGCCTGATCTTCCAGGTGGGCCTGGATGTGGCATGGATCAGGGACACTGCCATTGGTAAAGACTGTGAGGGTGGGGAGTCTCCCACACCGGAACTGCTTGAACCAGCCCTGCCTATTCCCCCGCCTTGCTCCCCGCTCCCAGTGGATCCAGTCACTGGGCACCTGCCTCAGGGCTGAGCCACCTGTGCCAGGCGAGGCCTAGTCCCACCCACCTTCTTCCCGGCAGCTTGGGGCTCCTGGAAGTCCTTCTGGGCAGGGCCAGCAGAGAAGCCCGCCCTGCCTGTGAACCTACCAGCTAGGATCGTGCCCTCTTTCAAGTGGCCTCTGGGACTTCTGGCCACCCATGTGCCCATCTCTGTGCAGTGGGTGGGTGGCCGGGGAGCCCTTGTTCAGGTGGGGAGCCAGCTCCATGGGCGGACAACAGAGACAGGACAAAGTAGAGGCGGGTGGACAGGGCTGTGGGAAGTCTGCCAGCTCTGGTGGTGATGTCCCGTCCAGTCCCATGAGGCCCGTCCGCAGCCTGGACCTACACGGGCCTCCCCACCAGGGGTGTCTGAGCTCATGCTGTGGCCGCCTGTGTCAATCCCTCCCCGCAGGGGCCTTCCTCTTTCCCGCTGCAAAGGGGGTGCTTGAAGAACTCGGCGGCACGTTGGGGGAGGACGGCCCCAGAGAACACGGCCTGACGGACGGACGGACGGGAAACTGAGGCTCAGAGGGAGCTGGTCAAGCCCAGGCTCCTCGGAGTCCCAAGCCCCATTTGGGAGGGCCACGGAAGACGTGGGGCTTCCACGGGGGTCCCGGGGACGGCCCCGCCCACCGACTCCGCCCACACACAGGCCCCGCCCCGCGGCATGACCGGAAGTGCGCGAAGTCCCCAAGATGGCGCCCGAAACCCGGAAGTGAGCCGCGGCCGCTGAGGAGATCGGAGAAACTGAGGTGCCGCGGTCTCCGCGCCCGGCCGGACCGGGTCTGAGGTGAGGCGCGTCCGGCCGCGACCCCCTTCCCCCCCGCGGTCCCGGGACCCCCGCCTCGGCCCGCCGACCCGCTCCCGGCCGCCCGCGTGCGGGCCGGGGCGCCGGGGTGCGGGGGCCGCGGGGGGAGCGTGACCCCGGCGCGGCGGTGCCCGGAACCCCGAGCGGTCCCCCGGCCGCTGCCCGGCTGAACTTCCCTTCCGGGACGACCCTTGACCCGAGCTCCCGGCGCCCCCCGCCCGCCCCTCGCCGTGACTCCGCTCCCCACGCTCCTCGACGACCCCGCCGGCGCTGCCCTGGTGACCCCTGACCCCTGCGGCGCGATCCCGGGCCTGACCCCCGGCGCCCCCCCCGCTTCTCGGGGCCCTCGGTCCCGCCCCTCCGGTGACTCTTGGCCCGTCCAGGCTCCCCGAGAGCCCTGCGGCGCCTCGCTCAGCGCCCCCCCGCCCCCCCCTGCGCGCCCCGGCCGGCCCCGCCATCCGCCGCCTCGCCCGGTGGGCCGAGGAGCCGAGGAGCCGAGGCCGGCCGCCTCCCACGGGCGGGGCTCCCGCGGGGGCTTGGGGCCGGTGACCCGGGGCGGCGGGGACTTCTGGGGCGGGGGCGCGGCCCCGGGGCGGGGGGGGCTGGGGGGACCCGGAAGGCCAGGCGCAGGGCTGCCCCTGCCGGGAAGGGGCGGCGTTGTGGCCGCGCCCCCACCTGGCGGCGGCCCCGGGGGTCGGGGGAAGAGGGGGAGGGGCCTGGGGCCGGGGTCTGGTGGCGCCGGAGTAGGACCCGCGCTGGGCACGGGGCGCAGGGGCCCGTGGGGCGAGGGCGTAGCGTGTGTGTCTGTGACTGGGGGGGGCGGACTTCCGAGGGGGACCCCGGGCGCCAGGGAGGGTAGAGGGAGGCTGGGCAGTGGACCCCAGGTGGGGCAGCAGGGCCCCGGAGGGGAGTGGACCCGCGAGAGTGGGCGGGGCAGAACCTGGGGAGTGGGCCTGGGCACAGCGGGCCCTGAGGAGGGGAGCCGGCAGGCCCTGAAGGGCGGCCTCCTAGGACATGGGGGGCCCAAGAGGGAGGCAGGGGCGCCGGGGCTGCTGGCCTGGCCAGGTGGGGGTGTCGTCCAGGGGGAAGGTCCTGCCTGTCCCGACGGAGAAGGCACGGGAAGAAGCCCCTGAGCGTGCCCGGACCTTTGCTTCCCACAAGGCCCTTGGTGTTCTGAAGTGTTCTTTCTCCCTGCGGCGCCGGCCCCGGTGTCCTGGCTGCCTGTGCCGCCCGCTTCCGCGGGTGCCTGGCTGGTCAGGGGCGTGATGGACAGAGGTTGGAGGGGCTGACTGTACCCGGGCCCTGACACCTGCACTGCAACGCCGCCAGGTAGGGCTGAGGCCGTGCAGTGTGGGGAGCACGTGGGACTGTGCAGACCCCTGAGGAAGGAAAAGCGGCCAGCCTGGAGTCAGCATTGCTCCACTTGGTCTCAGGCCCGGGACAGGAGGCTCCATCCATCCTGGGCCCCAGTCGCCACCGTGGACAGTCCCTGGACCCTGTCTCAGACCCTCCATCTGTGTGCAAGGAGAGGCCATGGGGGGCTGACTGGGCACCCCGCATCCGGGGGGCACTTGAGCCTGCCAGCTTGACCTTACTGCCATTGCCGAGGTGACGTGTTGGCCTTAGGCTGCACATGGCAGGGCCAGCCGTTCAAACCCCCCAGCCTCCCCTCTGGAGCAGGATCGAGGCTGCCTGCGCCTGCACGGGCTTACCCCCAGGGGTTTGGGCTCGTGTCCCTGGGAGCCAGGATGGACTCTCTGGAAAGCCAGAGCCTTCCCCGCTTGTCGGGCGCAGAAGTGGACCCGGTGGCATGTTGCTGGCCAGACTGGCTCTCTCCCAGCTCCCTGGCTTTCTCTCCCAACTTTTCTGGAGGGGCCGGGCCCAAGGTTTCTGAGTCCTGAGTATCTGACTGCCCACTGAGACCTGGCAGAGGAAGCCCGTCTGTGGGGAGCAGCAGCTGGTAGCTGAAGGCAGGCCAGTGAGCGGTCCTGGGGGCACTCGGGTGGGGGGGCACCTCCCTGCAGATCTTAGAGTAGGTTGGAGAGGGGAACTTTGGGACCCAGCCAGTGTCCCAGCAGGTCGCTGGGGCTTAGGTGAGGCTGGCTGTGAAGGTGGGTGGGTAGACTGGGAGGGGCCACAAGCATGCAGGTGGCAAAGGCCCAGGTCAACCCCCGTGCCAGCTGGGAGGAGAAACCGAGGCCACAGCCAGAGCTGCCCGGCCCCCTGGCGGTGCCATGGAAGTCACTCCCGAGCCCTGGTCAGGAAGGCTTTCCTGGACCTGGTAGGCACCACCCGAGGGTGGCGATAGGAGCACTGGCAGGTCGGTACCCGGAGTGGTCCCGTGGGGCCCCCACGCACCAACCGCTGCTATCCACGGGTATCCGTTCGTGTGCCACGTGTGTCTATGGACAGCTGTGTGTGCATGGGAGTTCATAGACACTGGTGCCTGTGCCATGTGTCTGTGTGTCCATACGCAGACACCCACTGGATTCTGTATCACGTGTCCATGTGTGTATGCACACTGTTGCCTGCTATCTGGGTGTGCCTGCGTGCACACACACAGGTGCCCGTGCCGCGTGTCCGCGGATGCATGCCTTCACTCACTTTCCCCAGCCCAGGGCTGTGCAGTCAGGCAGTCTGCAGACCTGGTCCTGGTCCCTGCTTGCCTTGCTCGTCCCACCTACACCTAGCTGCTGGCCCCAGCCCCCACGACTGGGCTGCCTGCCTGCCTCTGCCCTGAGGCCGTGGGGGCGTGGGTGCTGGGTCTGGGCAGTGTCCACCGGCCTCTTGGCCTTCCCCCTGGTCACTTGCCCACAAGCGGCATGAGGGGGCGCCGGCTGAGTCCAAAGGCAGCCTTCTGTGGGAGGTGGTGACTGGCGGAGGCGCGGTCACATGCCATGTGCTGACGGCCCCACCTTTGTGCCTGTGGGAGTTGCCAGGGCAGCAGGGCCCCGGGGTCTCCTTGGAGGTGACGGATGTTCGGGAAGTAGCGGTGATGACTGCCAGCCCAGGGCTGTGTGAAGACCCCCATGTGCCAAGTCAAGTCTCTTCCCGGCGGGGTGGGGGTGGGGGTGTAGTAGTTGCTTCATGGCTGGGCTTTGGGGAGCAAGCGCTGTGTCTGCAACAGTGTTCACACACAAAGTGGCCGTCCCAGCCCTTCTGGGGACGGACTGTGCTGGCAGGAGGGCTGGTCAGGGCCGGCGTGCTGGCGGGTGCTGGGCTCGCGCGCGTGCCCTGTGGCAGCTGCTGTAGGTCCCAGGCGGCGGGGGAGCTGTCTCCTGCGAGGGCGGAGGGTGAATGCGGCTCTCCTGGGAGCCTCCCTCCGACTCAGCCTCCCACCCACGCTGTCGAGGTGGCCACGCCGGGCTGCGCACAGGAAGGTGTCCTGGAGGGCATGGTAGGGGGCTGAGGTCCGTTCTTTGTGAGCTCCTGGGGCTTCTCCCTGCGCCCCCCCCCCCCCACCGCCCGCCCCATGGTGAAAGGAGGAAGGAATCACTGAGGGCTGTCTGAGGTGGACCATACTGGTGGAGGGGCCGGGGTGGACCCAGCACTACCCTCAGACTCTCCCCACCTTTCATGTGCCTAGAGCCACAGAGGGACCCTGAGGCTGGCAGCTGAGCCCTGGGTGTCGGGGTGGGGCTTGCTCTGCCCCTGCTCTGCTCAGCCCCCTGAGTGAAAGTGAAAGTTGGCATGGGGGAGGAGGGCTGGCCGTGGGCAGCAAAGTTCATGGCCCTGAGTCACTGGGATCCTCTCCTCACCACAGGGCAGGGCAGCCAACAGGGGAGCTGGCTAAGTGCTGGGGCACCTGAGGGGCTGGGGAGCTGCAGGCTCCATATTCTCCAGCAGTGCCCTGAGGGAGAAGGCGGCCCCTGCTTACTGGACGTCCCAGAGTCCCTTCCTGGCCGAAGGGACAGGACTTTGCATGTCCTGGATGACTGGAAGTGTTGGTGAATGTCCCTGTCCCCGGGGCTCCCGTGGAGAGAAGGGCTGTGAGAGTCGGGCAGAGGTGTGAGCAGGACTTGAGTGGGGCCGGAGTGAGCTGGGGCTGGGCCTCTGAGTGGAGACGACAATTGTCAGAAGGGCCGGCTATGGCCTTCTCCCCTCTCCCCACCCGGTGACCCCTGGCTTCCTGAGGACCCAAAGCATTGGTCATTTACTTGTCCAGCAGGCCGAGCCAACTCTGCTGGACCTGAGGTGCAGGGTCCCAGCCTCTCGCTCCTTCTCCCCCGAGCCCCACTGTCTGCCAGGCTGGGGCATAGGTCCCATGAGGGCAGGTGCAGCTCCAGGCTGGTCCCGTGGGTGCTTTGTGGGGCCACTCAGAGCTGACCACAGGGAGGGCCCAGGGAATTCTGGCTTCACCTCTGCTCACGGGAAGACATGTCAAGGCCAGAGAGGACCACAAGCTTAGCGTGCCCAGGCTTTTAACGCCTGCAAATCAACTCAGGGCTGGAGCAAGCACTTCCCAGCAGAGGAGGCCACCGGCAGCTGCTCCTCCCAGCCTCAGTCCAGTAGAGATGGGGGCCTGGGCAGGGCTGGCGGCATTGGCTGTCCGTGGCTCTGTCCCGGGGTGGTATGGTACCCACGTGCACAGGGTCCCCTGTGGCCTCCTTCTCGATGAGGCTCTGGCTCTGTGTACCCAAAGGGGTGAGGGCATTGTTGGGTCCGTAGTCTTGCTAACAGCAGGGCTGGTCTGGACAGTTCTGGGTGGCTTCGGCCCCTGGCTGCTACTAGTTGGACAAGGAGTGGGGGCAGGAAGGGGGACTCCTGGTATCCTGGGGTGTTCATCTGGGCACCTGACCGCCAGATTCTGACTGAGCCAAGGGCTCCTCCTTGCCTCAGACAGCCCACTGCCAGGGCAGTGCTGACCCTAGGGGCTGGGGACCAGCACAGGGGGAGGGGAGCTGGGAGACGGAGCCTCCAGGCCCCTGCCAGAGCCCCTCGACCACCTCCCAGCCTCTCTGGGTGCCTGGCCTCTGCCAACCGGGACGACTGGCAGTGACCCTGCCCACTGTTGGCATGGGAGCTCTGGATTCCAGACATCCCTGGAGAGCCTTTGGAAGTCCTTGTCAGGGAGCTTCTGGGTCAGCCCCTCGCTGGGGTCGGGGCCCCGCCCGGGGAGCTGGGCTGAGGGCCAGCCTGAATCCTGCGCAGGTTGCCGTTCTCACCTGAGTGTCCAGCACCCACCCGCAGGGGGCCGAGCTCAGCAAGGAGATGTGTGCGCCCGTCTGTGTGTGCTGTGTTTCAGTGCATCCGTGTCTGCTGTGTGGGCATCCATGTGTGTGCTTGAGGGCATCTGTGTATCTGCATGTGCATCTGTATGTGCTTGTCTGTGTGCGTGTGCATCCGCATCTGTGCTTCTGTGTGCACCGTGTGTCTCTATCCGAGTATGTGTCTGAGTGTGAGGTTGTCTCTGTCCGAGTGCCCGTGTGTCTTTTCTTGAGTGGCTGTCGAGTGTCCATCTGCGTGTCTGTGTCTAAGTGTGCATCTCTCTGCGTATGTGTCTGAGTGCCTCTGTGTGCATGTGTCTGTGAGTATGCATGTGTGTGTGTGTGTGTGTCTGTCTGTCTGTCTGTCTGGAGTGTCCTTGCCAGAGGGGGTGGGAGCTGAGCCCAGCAAGCCCTCATTGTCACCCCTTACCCAGCTCGCCACAGGGTGGCAGCTCCAGCCCCTTCCAGCTGGGGGCACCGGGTGTCCGGGGAATGGATGGGCGCCCCCCACCCGGGGCTTGCTGTGGGGCTTGCTCTCAGCACGGGCTCTCGCTGGCTCGCCCTCAGTTCTGTTGCTGTGAAAGTGGGCGTGGCATCTGCGTCCCTCGCTCGGGGCCCCTCGTCTTTCTCTTGCTGCCCGGTCGGCTCCCAGCCCTGCGTCCACCCCTGGTCCTCGCTTTCATCTGGCGATCCTGCCTGTCACCGTGCTAAGAAGGGAGGAGAGAGCCCCCAGGGCCCTGGCTGGGGGACCAGGCCAGCGTGGCGGGCGCAGCGACTGGGCTGCCCCATGCTCCCGGGCTCTCACTCGGAGGCCCTCTCTAGCCCAGCTCTGCTCGGAGCTGTGGCACGAGGAGGGCCGGCCACCGTGTGGCCCTCTCTGGTCTCGCCGGGCCTGTGTCTTCTCTGAGCTTTCTCCAGTCACGGTGAGGTCACTGGGTGCTGGTGACCGCGGGCCAGGGTGCAGCGTGGCCCCAGGGGCTGTGCATCTCTGCGTGACTGAGGGCCGCCTTCACGTAGTAATGGATGAAGGCAGAGAAGGCTCCTCCTCGGTAGACAGCCAGGCCCGTCTCTGCTCATGACCACATGGGGCAGCGTGGGGGCGTGGCACGAGGCTCCCCCCACGGCTCCTGGCCCAGTACAAGTGCTGTCCAGGGCCAGGACAGCGCCCCCTTAGCACATGGAGGCTGCTGGAGCACCCTTCTTTTCAGAGGGCCCACGCGCCCCCTCAAGGTCCCCGGTGGCTGGGCCCCCAGGGTCCTGAGCAAGGGGAGGGCCAGGAGGGCACCTGCGAATGGCTGGGGACACAGGTCTGGGTCCCCCTCCCCACTTGGGGTGAGGGCAGGTCCTGAGCTGTGAACCAGAGCGCCACCATGTGGCCAGAGTGCAGAGATCCCAGACGGCCCCCAGAGCCCTTGTGCTCCTCGGCACCGTGTGCTGTCTGCTCTTGATCCTTGACCCTAAGCAGCTCATTTCCGATGTGGGAACTGAGGCACCGAAGACCTGGCCTGACCTGTGGCCCCCAGATCTTTACAGGGGCCTGACCCGGCACCTCGTCGGGACATGGGAACCCAAGGGCTGCCCCAGTTGCGTTGCCCTGGGTTTCGCCAGCAAGCCAGCAGCTGCAGGAAGCTGGGGCGGGGGCACAGCAGGGGTGAGCGCCACGGGGGGGGGGGGGGGAGGTGGGAAGACCTAGGGCCCAGTGATCCCAGGACTTCCAAATGTCCTTCCTCTGCCTCTTTCTGGCCAACCTCCCACTAGAGCCTGAAGCTGTGAGATGGGAGCCCTGCCCCCACTCCAGCCCCACCGCCTATCTGACCCGGGTTGCACAAGCGCCCTGCAGTGACTGGAAGTCCCCAGGGTTCCCGCACATCCTCTGCACTGGCCCGAGCACCGCCTGCCTGCTCCGGGGCGCCTGACAGCCCAGGGAGGGGACAGGGAGAGGGGCCGGTGCCTGCTGTGCTGACAGGGCAGGATTCTGTGCCCCAGGAAGGGACAGAGCTCGCCTGACTGGTGGGCCACAGTCCAGCCTGGCCTTGTGCCCGAGGGCAGGGCGGCCAAGGCTCCCTGCCCACTGTACAGAAGCCCTGACCCTTATGGAAATGGGAGCCAGGCCTGTCCTGGTCTCGCTGGGTGCCTGGGTCCCAAGGCCCTCACTGTCACTGTCCCCTGATGAGATCACCTGCCCCCGCTGTCATTGTTTCCGGACAGGCCCTCCTGCCCTGGCCCTCTGTCACTGCCCCTGTTCCTGACAAGTCCTCCCGCCCCTCTGTCCCTGACAAGCTGTCCTGTCCATGCACAGCCGCTGGCCCCGCTGGCCCTGCGTCCGATCAGCAAACCGATCTCCGATGCACTCTGTCTCCTAGGACGTGATGCCGCCACCCCCGCCCTCTCCGCCGCAGCCACCCACTGGGACCCCCAGATAGAGCCCGGGCCCCGCGGTGGCAGCGGCCACCCATGCTCGCGGTGGGCACTGCCATGGATGGGGAGTGTCCTCAGCCGGAGCCCCCGCCCGGGGCCAGCCTCCCGTACGGCCGGCCCCCTCTGCAGGCCCCCATCGAGGTAAGTCCCAGGCCTGAGCAGGTGATGCTGGGAGCTGGGCGGCCCCGACGTCCTCACAGTGACACCCTCTGACCTCAGGACTGAGCGGGGGGGTGGGGGAGGGCGGTGATGCTTTTGAACAGACTCAGCTTCTGAGAGTAGCTTCAGGGTCCCTGGAGACTCATAGTGCAGCAGTGCCACTTGCCCTCCCCACCCCCCTACGCAGCTCTGGCCTCACGCCCCTCCCCCAGGTTCTCACACTCCCCTCACCTCTGCTAGTGCTGACAGCCCCAGTCTCTGGGTCTTAACAGCCCCTCAGTGTCTCATCTCCGGTGCTGAGATTCTTGTGTGACAGGTGCCACAGGCACTGGGCCATACCGAAATGGTCTCAGCCCAGACGCCCTGATAGGTTGGGGGGGGGAAGCTCCGACCCACACTGAAAGGTCTGCTTACAGCTCCCCATCCTGGAGCCCACAGCTGTCCACCCCCACACGCCCAGACCCTGAGCACGGCCCGACTCTGACCGTGTGGTCAGTGCGGACAAGACCCGGCGCTGCCCGGTGGCAGAGTCACCCTGCCTCCAAGACCTGCCCTCCATCCTGCTGGCTGGAGAGTGCCAGTCTCTTCAGCACTGGGGGGGAGGGTGGGGGGGAGGCGCGCGGAATGGATGGACAGAGTCCCAGATGCATGACGCCACCCCATCTGCGACCCAGCAGTGTGGCCCTCAGTCTCCTCTCCCCACCTGTCCTGGAGGTGCCCCGGCCCCTCCTGCTGATGGGTGTAAAGGAGCACCGCGGGTCTGGGTGGGGCGGGTCTGCACCATGTCAGGCCCGGGGTGGGAGGCTCAGTCCCGAATGTGTCTGTGTGCTGCTCTACTGAGAGAGCACGGGGATGTTGTGCAAGACAAGCCCCTTTGCCTGCTCCACCCCCGTGGCCCCCAT
>PVJH01023649.1:0-34459 GCA_004026705.1 Nesogale talazaci | reverse complement strand
AACTGATGCTAAGTTCTCAAGTAGAAGCAAATGTTTTAAGAATAAAGATGGCAACAGGTGTACAAATGTGCTTGTCAATATGGATGTATGGATGTATGGATTTTGATAAGTCTTGCATGAGCCCCCAATAAAATGATTCATTAAAAAATTCTACTTTCTCTTAGGAAAGGTTGTTGTTGTTGTTGTTGCTAGCTTACCACGAGTCTCTTCAGATTCAGAGCAATGCTCTTGCTGTTAGGTGTCCTGGAGTTGGTTCTTATTCATACTAACACATGTACAACAGAAAGAAACACCATCAGAATCATCCTCACAATTGTTCTTGTGTTTGAGCACGTTGTTTTGGTTGGTGTGTGAATCCATCCTGTCAAGGATTTTCCTCTCTTTTCCACCTTTCTACATTGCCAAACATGAGACCCTTCTCCAGAAACTGATTCCTCTTGACACGATATCCAAAGTACATGAGATGATGACTCATCATCCTTTTTTTGAAAGAAGCATTCTGACTGCACTTCTTGTAAGACAGATTTGTTTAATCTTTTGGCAACCCATGCTATGTTCAATATCCTTTGCTAGCATGGTAATTCAATTGCACAGGGTTTTATTTGGTCTTTCTTAAGACCAAAGTTAATTGCAAATTATTTATGAGATAATTGCAAATACCATGCCTAGGATTAAAGCCATCGTGGTTCTCACGGTAGCATCATTCTTATTTTTCAATATATTTAAAAGGGCTTGTACAACATCCAATTTAACTAATGTAATGAAAATTATTCAACTAAAAACAGAGAAAAGAAGAACAAAGAAATGGAAAAGGGGATACAATTATGGAACAACTTGCAAGATACAAGATTTCGATTCAACTACCAGTTGCAATAGTGAATGAATCTATGGGGAAAATACTGAATCCAGGAAGCATCAAAATAAACTAGGTCAACTTTATAGAGTTACTGTAACCAAATAGAAGTAGTAGACATTCTACCATTTTAGAAAGTAGCATATGATCAAGAACTATTGTACTAAAGTTCAAGCTGTACTGAACGCATTCGCCATAAATAAGGATTAAAGATTCAGGGAATACCAATTGAAATGTTTAAACAAGCTAATGAAGCACTGTAAATATTCACTGTCTACTTTAGGAAAATTGAAAGATAGCTACTTGGTCAACTGACTATAATAGATCCATGTTTATATGCTCCCAAAGAAAGTTACTCACCAGAATGCTAAAATTATGGAACAATATCATTAATGTTATATGGAAGCAAACTATTTCTGAAGACCATCCAAAAATGGTTGCAGCAGTACAATGACAGGAACTGTCATGAGTTCAGGCAGGATTCAGAAGAGGATGTGGAACAAGATGTCAGATGGATATTGACTCAAAGAAAAGGATATCAAAATGCTGTTGGTTTGAGTTTTATTGACTTTGCAAAGATTATGTGGGTCATAGTGAATTATGGATAGTCTTGAAAACAGTGGGCATTCCAGAACACTATATTGTACTTGTACTGAACTTGTAAATGAATCAAGAGACAGTTGAGCAAAGAGAACAGGGAAATATAGATAGCATGGTTTAATATCAGGAAAGATTTGCATCAGAGTTGTTTCCTTTCACCAATCTAATCTATCCATAAGTTGAGCGATTAATAGGAGAAGCTGACAGATATGAAGAGGAATTCAGCCTCATAAATGGAGGAATTCAGCCTCATAAATGGAGACCTGAAGATGACACACTTTGCTCACAGAAAGTCAGGAGGATGTGAAGCACTTGTTGATGAAGATTAAGGATTGCAACCTTCAGTATGGAGGACAGCTCCAATGTAAATGAAGTTAAAACCCTCACAACTGGAAAAATAAGGTAACGCTATGATAAAAGATAAAGGGTTGATATTGTCCATCATTTAACCTTGATCAAACCCACAATCAATGCTCATGAAAAAAGCAGTCAAGAGATCAAATAGGGCATTGAATTTGGTAAACAGCTTCACAATACCTCTATTTTTGTGGTAGTTATATAACCCTTTCTCAACTTGAGTTAAGAGGTGGAGCATAGCCTGACAATTAGGTTATATTCTGATGATTTCTTCTTATGGACATTACCTTATCATAAGTATTCTGGGAACATTCTCTCTTCCTGGAGGTTGGCCATACTTCCTCTCTCTTCATGGACAAGTCATGTAGAGCTGGGCTGAGACTAGAGCAATCATGCTGTAGAGACCTGTGAAGACAGCCCTATGATGTTTCCCCTGTCATTGTATCCAAAAGAATGTCCATCCAGTGGCCGGTGATTTTTCCTGAATTCGGTTTCAATTTGAGTGGCAATGCAAGACTGCAAAGTAACTTATGACTAGTATTGAACATATTGGCTACTTTTGGAGTTAATGATTGGATCTGGAATGTTTTCTCAATATAAAATTGCTCTTTGATAGAAAGCTCTCTCTCTGGATTTGTTTCTCTAGTCAATATGGTGTAACACATTATAGTTCCAGGAGTGGGGTACTAGAGAAACAAATAATGAAGATGAAGAATAGAAACTTGCTTGATCTCTTCATTATGGTAGTTCTTTGGCTATCCAGAGGTGAGATACGATCACACTGTTTATTTGCTGGTTTCCTGGAAAGGACATGAAAAGTGAAGGTTTTAATCCCTATATCTTATCTGTGGTTAATCCTGTCTGAAATAGTGAAAAAGAATGTGATAATGGTATATTTATTGTTTAAGGGATAAAAGGACCCCTTGTTCTCTGAGATCAAGCTGCTTATTCAAAATGACTGACAGAAAGCCTGGCCCTGGCTTGATGCTGTCAGAGAACTGAGGTCATACTTCATATCAATGGAATAGTTTAGATAGGGATTAAGATATGTTTAGATAAGGATGGAATTTGACTTTTAAGAATGTGTTTAGGACCGGGCTCTACTAGGTTTATACTGATTTATTCTGTCTATTGTTATTGAAATAATGCATGATAGAAATGTTTACTGGGAAGTAAAATAGAGTTTGCAAGCCTACTTGCCATTATTCATCAAATTGGATTTTAAGAGTGGGTAAGACCTCTCTGCAAAAAAAAAAAAAAGCTCTAAGAAGATAAACCTCACCTAGTTTCTTGAAAGCTCAAAACATTCAAACTGAAGATACTCACAAAGGTGGCTATTGACAGACTAATGAAGTAAAGGAAACCTTTGGCCTTTCAAATTTTGAACTAGTGGTTTTTGTCTGAAATGATAAAAATTTGGAGCCATGAAAATTTGTATTCTCTCAGCATGAACATCAAAGGGAGCCTGAAGGTAGCCTGGAATTCTTGGCAGGTGACCACCTGGAATATGCTTGTTGAGTGGATATGTATGAAAGGCAGCAATAAAAAGATGGTTGAGTCTGATCCCTCACACCCATGGACCTGGTTCTCAGGGGTTAGAGAAAAAGGTGAGAGCAGTTTGGCTCATCTGAAGATGCATATGACTTAGCATAAGGGGGTTAGGGTTCTTGAGAATTTGTGAAGGGGCTAATGGTGGAAAGGCAAGACAAACATTCAGCACCCTAGTGGGGCTAAGTGAGAGACTCACTTTGAGTTGACCAGAACCTGAGCAGATGAAGATAAGATCTTTGAGCCTTTGAATTGGTGCATATTGCTGCTGACTTTATGCATGGTGTGCCCTGATATGACTGCTTTGTATGTGACTCAGAGGTTCCAACTAGAATGAACATTCTTCACATCAAAAACATGTTTTTTCCTCAAAGAACTGGGTTGATAAAAGTGTGCAGTACAGAAACTGAATAACCAAAATGGGAGGATAAAGGCATGAAGTGGTTGGCTTGCAAACTTTCATAGGTGGGGAAATATGCTGATAGGATTAAAAGATTATGGTATAGGTATTCACATAACTACAATTGTTAAGTACAGAATTTTTTTTTATCACATATAGAGTATTAGGATTAAATGATTCGGAAACATTTTGAGTTCTAGGCCTTTTAGTTTTATTCTTTTAGGCAAAACTATGACTTTATTATTGCTTTGCTTAAAATTATGTCTGGCTAAAAAGTTGTGTGAAAATATCAAGTTGGCTGGGGTAGTCTGTGGGAGCTATACAATTTTATGTCAAGTTGAAGATATTGTGTCAGTCTGGGTAGACTAGAGGAAAAATTCATAGACTCGCATATGGATATAAGGGAATGGTTTATATATAAAAGGAATAATGGAACACTGAGAAAGCATCCCAACCCAGTCCAGTACAAAGTCATAAGTCCGATATTAGCCCATATGCCTGATACCAGTTTATGATATCTCCTTCCAACTCAACCATGAGATACCACCTAAATCTAAAAAGAGAGCCCAATTCAAACAAGCAGCAACAAATGTTGGAGAGGGTGTGATAAGATCGGAACTCTCATTCACTGCTAGTGGTCTTGTAGATACTGCCACGGTGGAAAGTAATTTGGTGATACCTAAAGCAGATGAAAATTGAGTTGTCTTACAACCCAGCAGTTCTACTAGTGGGCACACACCCAGAAAAAGTAAGAAACAAACCAGGACCAGACATCTGTGCTCCAGTGTTCACCACTACACAGTTCACAGTCAAAAAGAACTCGAAACAGCTTACAATTTCATCAATAGACGATTGAATTTTTTAAAATCTAGTATACATATACAATGGAGTAAAAATTAGTGACAAATGATGAGGCACCCAATCTTGTGAAAAAAGTTGGAGACTATGTTGAATGAAACTAGTCAAGCTCAAAAGGCCAAGTACAGCCCGAGTTGACTGAGGTAAGTGCAAACCACAGAACGGGCATAGGGGAAAATGGACATATCGCACAGTACCCAGGTGAAAGACCAGAAACTCTGGCAAGAGCCAGGGAAAACACATGATGAAAAAATGAAAGCGAGAAAACAATAAAAGAGATGTAGATAGCACCTGAGCAGAAAGACACCTTCCACCCTAACATCTCCTTCATATGCCTTTACAGCCTACAGAGGGGTGGGTGAAGAAAAAAGTTGGCAATGCGACACCTGGGCACTAATCTGCTCAAGGAGAGGGTATTGTTATGTTTCCACGGGAAAGGGAGAGAGGGCTTAGCCCTCATCCAGGAGCGTCAAACCTTGAGGACAACATCCCGCTTGCAGCAGCTCATTCACAGAGAGGATACCAGTGCTGCAGAGGTCAGCACTGAAGAATGAGTTCTGGAACTGTGGCTTCTCAGATCCATCCACATGGGGCAAATTAAGAGTGGAGCGCAACAGACTGGCAATGAGAGTAAGCCACAACGTCCCAAAGGGAACTTGATTGCAGACTTCTGACTTGGGGGGCAGTGCTTGACCCCTCATCTGAACTGACTCGGGGATAGTCACAAGGGAGTCACACTGGAAGTCTACACGTGCAATGGGTGTGGTACTGGACCCCTTCATCCTTGACTGCAGGAAGAGCCACAGGGTCGTATAGAAGGCACATCCCTCAGACACTAATGCTGAGCAGTAAAAGGGTAGAAGTGGTGTTATAAGTGGGTCCTGGTACATAGATCCCTGAAAGAAAAGGGGATTGGACCATGAATTATAACCAAGACTGCTTGCTATCTACAGAGAGATAATCATCTACTCTGGGTCAGGAGAACACTTGGACGTGGAGCTATTCGTAGGGTCTCTCTCTCTCTCTCTTTTTCTACAGCAAAAGACTATACAGTTCTGCAATGGTGGGGTATGGGAGAAGAGGCATGGGGAGGGAAGTGATGAACAAATAACAGGGACAGGGGAGTAAATAGCAAGGGATATAAAATTGATGGTGAGTAGGGTGTAGCATTTCTGATTGCACTTGACCAATTGACATCAGTGCTACGCTGCACCGTGGATATCGCATCCCTTCCATCTGGCCCGTGGTGCAGACCTGTCCGACTGTCTTCTGAGTGGACTTGGGGTCTCCTCTGTGTCTATGCTCCCTCATGTCAATTTGATTGCTTGCTTTTAAACTTCTGATACTTATTCCCGTCAACACCTTATGATCACACAGGCTGGTGTGCCTCTTCCATGTGGGCTTTGTTCCTTCTCTGATAGACGGCCACTTTTTAGCTTAAAGCCTTCAAGACCCCAAACACTATATCTTTGAATAGCTGGGAATCATCAGCTTTCTTCACTGCATTTCCTATGTACCCAGTTTTGTTTTCAGTGCTCCTATTGGGAAGCTGAGTATCAAACATTGCCACCCACTATCACCCACTATCACCCACACCAATTCTACTACATAAATCCATCTAGACCAGGAGATGTACAGTGAAGTTGGAAACATGGGAAACTTAGGATAGATGATCCATCAAGACTAGTAATAGGAGTGATAATACCAGGAGGGTGGAGGGATGGAGGAATAGAAAGGGAGAACCAACTTCAGGGATCCACATGTAGCCTCCTCTCTGGGGAACAGACAACAGGGAAGTGAGTGTTGGGACACATTGTACAGTGTACAGGATGAAAAAAATAATTTATAAATTACTAAGGGTTCAAGGGGAAGGGGGGAGGAAGGGTAATATAGGGAGCTGATAATGGGGGCCTGGAGGGAGGGAGAATGTTTTGAGAGTGATGATGGCAAAGGGTGTGTAAAAATGGCCTGTATACAACTGATGTTGTTAGGGATTGTGATGGGAGTTGTATGGGCCCCCAATAAAATGATTCATTAAAAAAAAGAGGGGGGAGGGGAAAGGGAATTTTTTTTTAAAGAGGAGCTTGTACCAAGGGCTCAAGTGGAAAATGTTTGGAAATGTATGGGCAACATGTGTGCAAATGTGCTTGATATGAATGATGTACTGAATGTTATAGTAGCTGTAAGAGCCCCCAATAAATTTTTTTTAAAAAGTATAGGAGTGGAGTCTAGCTGACCAATCAGGTAACAGTCTAATGATGACCCCTTGTAGGCAAGGCCTTCTCATAAGGATTCTGGGAACTTCCTCTTTCTCTTCCAGGAGGTAGGCCACATTCCCTCTCTCCTTTTTGTCTTCCCATGGCCAACCCCCTGTGGAACTATGCTGAGAACAGAGCTAGCCAGGCAGTGGAGACCTGTGGAGACAGCAATGTGATGCTACTGCTGCCATTGTATCCACAATGGCCTGCGACCTTCCTGGATCAGCATAATTACAAGTGCAAAGTGAGTCTGAGGAGGAATTTATAGACTAGTATCAGACATAATATCAGATATATTGATTTGTCTGGAATGCTTTCTCAATATACAATTGTTCTTTGATATAAACTCTCTCTTACACATATATGGCTATGTCTGGATTTGTTTCTCTAGTTATCCAGAGTAACATAGACATCATACTTGGTAAAGAGAGGAAGGCTCTCCATGAGATGGCTTGCTATCATGACTGCAAAAATGGGCTAAAGCATGGCAGCAGTTATAAGGAAGGCACAGGACCTGGTAGTGTTTCCTTATCTTGTTCACAGGGTGTCTATGGGTCAGAACCACCTTGATGGCACTGAATAACATCAACTATGGAGGAAATACATTTTAATGTACATTAAAAACAAAAAATGGAAGATATTTCAGTAATAACTCATGAACATATAGCTTGGTTATCTATATTATGAGCAGATAAAGTAGGCTTCAAGGGAAAAAAGGTACTAATAAGGATAAAAATAGACATTATTTGCTACATATTTTCATTAAGTTGTACTTTCATTTCTGGTATTATGGGCTAAGAAGGGCAAATTTACACTCCTGCGTAAAATAATTACAAATTACATAAAATATCTAAAATATCCATTTTCAGATGCAGTCCTTTAGGTGGTAGAGCACATTGATCCCTGAAAAACAGTTGAACCCTACATTGATCGCTTTTACCTACTGCCGTGGAGTGCTTTCAGACCACATTGTAAAAGTTCCAGACAGAATCTCACAGCATCTTGACATGAAGAGATAGAAGTGGGAATGGAGATAACTAAAGAACTGTAGAGGTTACTGGGTAAGGTATTATAAAGAAGAGAGATTCTTAGAGAAAAAAATTATGAATATTTTAACATGTATTTAAAGAAACTATCTAATCCATAGAATCATGAGAAAGGATTAGAGCTTGTACATGGCTGGAATAGTTTGTGTTTTTACGAAAACGAGTGGGAAAGCTTTACAATTCTCCAGTTACTGGGTAAAATATTTAGGCCAAGTAATGGGGCAAAACTTACCCCACTATAAATCTTCCTCGGCAGTAGGAATGAAACTGCTTCCAATCAGCTCAACTAAATCCTGGAACAAAACACAAAACTCAGAAGTGTAGAGCCTCAACTATACAGTTGCTGAAACTATACAGTGCCTGGCCAGTAGTTGAAGAATTACCAGAGATGCAAGTAAATAAAAACAAAACTTTGATTACAGTCTTGAAGCCCTTAATCCAGTAGTTTTATGTGATCCTATAAAATCAATATGAGTCAAAATCAATTTCATGGCAGTGGGGGGATAGGAAAGAGGACAGAGAAATGTGTATCCCTAAAAATGAACCCAGAAACAATACAGATGAGAAAACTAGGAGACAAAAATATTTTTTTAAAAAATGATCACATTTAAATTGTGTGATATTGTTGAAAAGATGTACATATAGACCTAGAGAAAAATAATCTCTACATAGACCCACATATGTGAGGTCCAGTGTTTTTTAGCAAAGATGTCAAGGGAACTTTTGTTTTTTAGACATGAAAAGATTTTATTGTTCATACTTCTCAGTACTTCAAGCATTTTCATGGTTTAAACAGAGATGACAGAATATTGGTAATCTGACTTGATCCAGGAAATCCAACCAATTAAGGTCACCAGAGTTGTATCAGTGCCTTAGCCAAGGCTCTTCCAACCCTTGTTCTCAGCCAGATGAACCATGGGAGGGGAGAAGAAGGAGCGAACCAGAGCAATGCAAGTGAGGCTCTGTCGCTTGCCAAAGCCCTATGTCCTCGATGACTCTGCTAACTTTCCTGTCCTACGAAGTTGGGGACAAGGGAGGAAGTGGCCGAGCTAATGCAATGACAATTTAGGGATCCTTTTCATGCAAGATCAAGTCCTAATTACATGACAAGCTAGATGGGGAGCTTTACTGCATATACTATATGAATATAGAACATACATAATATACTATATGGGCATTGTATATACATAGATATTGTATATACTGAAGTGTGGATTATATTATATATATTGCAATGCTGTATATACTGTATAAACATAGATATCCATATGGATACTGTATATACATAGATAGTACTAGAAAATATGATGCCAACTATGAAAGGCAGGTGAGGGGAAGCACTCATTCCTGTAAAGAGACCACATGTCTTTAGAGAAATGAAGCTGTGGTGATGCTACATCTATATAGAGAGTATAAAATCACTTTTTTTTTTAGGAAACAAGAAGTGATCTTTCTCTAGTGCCTTGCCCCCTTACTCATGCTCAATCAGGATGATAAATAAATTTAAACTCCAAACCAAAAATCAATGTAGCAACACAGTGTCAATCAAACTTTTCTCCTTCTTTTTGAATTACTTAAAGTCAGCATAGGAGATAAATGAATGAGCTAGCTTATTTCATGTTTTTAGCATTAGACTTGTTTTATGAATACCTTAGTATCGAATCATTTTCTCTGTATTTACTTTTCACTGTTTTCCTGAAAACAGGAAATTGCCTTAAACCCCCAGTTCCTATGCTTTGAGCTCGATCCTTTCCTTCTCTAGGTAGATCAGGATGCAGATAATCTAGGATCTCACCCCTTTCCCCTCCTGGCCCTTCTGGTCATGAACACATGGCCGTTTTTCCTCTTCGTTAACTATTTTGGTTACGCTGTACTTTGATTCACATTATAGGCAAAGCTTTGGTGAACACCGATCAAAGACATTTTTTAATACCTCAATTAACTTTGGAAGTATGTCAAACTAAGTCAACTTTTGAGAACACATTGTTTCAGTATACATTTCAGTTAAAATTTCTATGTGGGTTCAGTTTCAAATAATGGTTTTACAAGTTAATGCAGTTTACTTTTTGGTTCAGTGTTTGAGTCTGATCAAGGCCTTTACAGCATTCCTAGATAAGGTGAATGCTATTAATTTCTTATAGTAATAATGTCAAAGACAGACATGAAAATAACTCTTTTAGTGCAATCTCATGCTTTCTGAGAAATCACAAATGAAAGATTGCTGAGAGATTTTCTTAAATCAGCACACTGTTGAAACTCATAATGATGCATGCATGTGTCACACCTCAAATAAGCGTATTTGCAATCACTGCCAACTCTTGGGAGATGATACTAAGACAGTTTCTTTTGAGAGAAACATGGCATCATACAAATTTCTTTCAACTCTAACATATCTGAGTGTTTGAGGGCATTGTACACACAGAAATCATCTGACAAATATGAAACTCACTGGATTTTTACTGACGCATCCTTGCAAAACAATATGCTGTTTTTGCTTGTGTTTGGAAACAGTTTCATTGGCACATATTTCACATATACTTTAATGCTATAATCATATTAAGAAGTATTGTGCATATATCACCACAAAATATTTCACAAAAATTTTCTGCTCATATTCATTGCTATTAGCTCCCATTTCCTCTCAACTTCATACATCCTTAGGAAATGATTAGTCCAGCCATTTTAGATTTACCTTTCCTGGGTTTAATACACAGAAAAACATAGAACATGTATTAGTCTGGGTTCACTAGCAAAATAAATCCAGAGACATTCATATATGTGTAAGAGAGAATTTCCTATCAAGAAGCAATTATCCTTCAATAAAATATCCCAGTCCAGTTCACATCAAGTTCATAAGTTAAATATTAGCCCATACATCTGAAATTATCTCATGAATTCATTTTCAGATTCACACAGCACATGCAGTTGTACCAAATGCAGGAAGATCACAGGCCAGTGGTGGAATGTCCTATGGACTCGATGGCAGTGGAGGCATCGTCAAGGCTCTGGCTGTCATTAGGGTGACTCCGTGTGGCTTGTCAACAGGAATGTGAAGCACAGAGAGTGTGTCCTGCACCCAGGCAGGAATAGTGGAAATCCAATATTTCTCAGGAGAAGGCCATGCCCACAAGAAGTCATCCGTCAGTTTGTGACCTGATGGACAGGCTAGACTCCACCTCTATAATCTATTAATCAAGTTGATATGAAATTATGCAGCTATCACACAAAGCACAAACAGGAAACAAATGGAGAAAAACATCAGTTGAAAAGAAAGCAGAAAATAATAAAAATGAAACATCTTAAAACTGAGTTCTGACCAACAAAGGGAAATTTTTTGTAAGAAACATGTGCAGGAGATTGTGAAGTTTATGAGGATGCTGATCCTAAAAATCCATGCACTTCATTTATAGGACTAGAATATGCTTTGATGATAACACAAAGAACCAAAAACTATTGATTAACACTCTTCATGAAGTTTTAGGCTGCCGACCACAAAATTGGTGGTTCAAACCCATCAGTCATTCCAAGGGAAAAAGATGAATCTATCTGTTCCCATTAAAAGTTACAGCCTCAGGAATACTACATAGGATTGCCATAAGTCAGAACAACTGGCTGGCTGTGGTTGGCATGGATATTCTGAAGTTGAATTTCTTTAAGAGGAAATGCATAATTTCCAATAAAGGTTTTCTAAGTGGACATATCCAGAGGAAGTTACCAATGATAGAGTTATGGGCATAAGCATGCATAAGAAAACAAATCTCCACGAGGCGAGAGAATCCATAGCAGATGAAAAAAGATGTTTACTATTTCAGGAATACAGAGTGGGTGGTCATTGGAGTTTAGTTCAGCTCTCTTTCCTTGAGGGTGCCTGCTCAATGATGGGACAAAGCCATCCTATGCTTCCTCTTTTAATGCCTCTCTTTCTTTATTATAATATGTAATAATCTGGTGGGCATGGCTCTGTCACTGACAATGAATATCATTGAAAAATTTGCCTTATAACTAGCCTCCATTGGTGGCGTACGGAGTCCAGAGACTTAAGAATTTAGTCTGTACTACTACTAAGAAAAGGTTTATACTGTGGCACATGGGCACCCTATACTTTCCTCATGGATGAATAGGCCCAGTCTCTCTCTCACCCACTCCCACCCCACTTGCACCTTTAGACATTTGGTGTGGCCCCTTATGAGTAATCCCCAACCATTTCAGATGGGGTGCCCAGTGCTGCCCCCAAATCTGAAGTCTGCAATAGTGATTCTTCAGGGTCTTTGTGGTTTTGCTTCTTTGTGCTCTCCTTTTGATTTGCCTCCATGTGTGCAAATTATTGCCACTCTCCCTGAGTTGTATCTTCAGGGCTGTCCTCTGAAGCTCCTTCATGTAGGGAGAGGATGTGACATTTCAAGCTGAGGCTGGTCTGCAATCATCTCTGGGAGCAAGCTACTTCAAGCAGGAACATTGCCCTCAAGGATTGGTATACCAAAATGAGATCTCTGACTTTCCTTTTCCTGTGGAGATATAATCAATACCCTTCCCTTCAGTAGATTAGTGTCGTGACCCCAATGCCATCATTTTTCTTTCCCCACCACTCCGTGGGCCTTAAAGGTATATGAGAGAGGGTAGAAAGATGACTTTCAACATAGGTGCTATCTGAATCTGTTTTTCATGATATTGGGCCTTGTCTGGCTTATGTCAGAGTGTCTGATTCTCACCTTAGGAATTGTGTGTTGTGTGCCTTTTCCCTTATGCCCATTCTGCTATTTGAACTTACATCAGTGGACAGATGTTTTACTTAACCTTTTGTGCTTAGCTAACTTCACTTAGCCTAATGACTCTTTTCACAAGATGAGGTGGTTCTAAGCTTCATCACTATTTTTTAAGCCTGCATAGTATTCCAATTTGTGTATATACTAGAGTTTTTTATACATTTATGTATTGATGGAAATTTTGGCTGGTTTCCATTTTTTATGCTGTAGAAAACTGCACAGCGACGAACATTGGAGAGCAGATGTCTGGCTGTGGTCTGTTTTTCCATTTCTTCTGGGTATACACCTAGTAGTATATTTGCGGGGGTATGTGGTAGCTCGATTTCCATCTATTTTAGGTATCACTATAGTCCAGCTACCAGATAGCTTTACGTAGCTCTACTTATCTACACAGGCATGAGCAGGGAATAAGTTTCTTTCTCGTAACCCCTCCAAAATGTGTGTGTTGCTTTCTTTCTTTCTTTTCTTTTTTTTTAAAATTGGGATATCTTTGAGGGTGTTAGATGCCATCTCATATTAGTTTTGATTTGCATTTCCTGGGTGGCTAATGATTGTGAATGTTTTCTCATACATTCACCAACAGTTCAGATTTCCTCCTTTGTGAATCTTCTGTTCAAGTCTTTTGCCCACTCATCAGTGACCTATTCATTTTTTCTTGTAAGGTTGCAAGATTCTGTACATTTTAGTAATAAGCCCTTTGTCTGATATGTCATTACCAACTATCTTTTCCCAGTCTGTGGGCTCTCTTGTTATACTCTTGATGAAATCTTTCAATGCACACAAGTGTTTAACCTTTAGTAGATTCCATCCAAATATTTTACCTTGTTTTCAGAGTGTATCCTTCCTTATGTCTGATGGCCCATAAATTCCCTTCCATAAGGTTTTTAGCTTTGTTCCAAGTTTCCAATTGATAATCCTGATAGTTTGAGGTTTTACCTCGAGGTCTGAAATCCACGTGAATTTTCTCTTGTGTATGAAGTGAGGTAAGTGTCTTGTTTCAATCTCCTGAAGGCTGATATCAAAATTTTCCAGAACCATTTGTTGTAAAGGGCATATGCTTCACATGTGATATTTTGGGGGCCATTATCAAAGATCAGTTGTCTGTATTCTAGTGATTTTCCTTCTGGATTTTTCTGTTCTTATACATGGGTCCTAGTATCTATCACTAAACCAGTACCAAGCTGTTTTGACCACTCCAGCTGTACGATAACTTTTAAAGTCAGGTCGTGCAATACTGCCCACTTCATTCTTCCTTGTGAAAAGTCCCTTGTCAATTCTGGGCCTATTTTTTTCTGTATGAAGTTAACAGTCAGTTTTTTTCCATTTCTTTGAAAAAAATGATGGTGGAATTTCTATCGGGATTGCATGGAACGTGTGTAGTGCCTTTGGAAAATTGAAACCATTACAATATTGAGTCTTCCAATCCATGGCTATGTGATATTATTCTATTTGTGAAGGCTCCTTTTGAAATAATGTTCTGTTGTTTATCTTGACAGATCTTTTGCTTTTCTGGTTATATATATCTAGATATTTCATTTTGTGCTTAGTTATTATGAAGGAAACTACCTTCTTGATCTCCTTCTCTGTAATCTTCTCAGAAATGGCAACCCAATTGACTTCTACTTGCTGATCTTATATCCTGAAACTCTGCCATATTCCTCTATCCAGTGCTCCTTTGGAGTTCTCTCTATAGAACGTCATGCCACTTGCAAATATTAATAATCTCACTTCTTTCCCCCAACATGTGTCATTTATATCCTCCCATTGTCTTTTACTATTAGCGAGGATTCCAGGACAGTGTTGAATGGAAGGGGGGCGTGGGCAAGAGGCATCGTTTTCTGGCCCCCTTTTTCAATAGGAAATGTTTTGGTTTTTTCTCCATGAATTTTAGCACTGGCTATTGCTTTTTCAGATATAAATTTTATTATTTTGAGGCACTTTCCTTATAGTTCTATTTTCTTGATTTTCTTTATTAGGAATGGGTGTTTCATAATATCAAGTGCTTTTATGCATCTATTGATATTGTCATATGCTTCCTGTCCTTTTTCTTAACAATGTGATGAATAATGCTGATGGATTTTTGAATATGGGCCATTCCTGCATCACTGGTATGAATCCCACATGGTCATAATGGGTTAATTTCTTGACATATTTTTGTATCCTATTTGGGGGATTCATTCTTTTCCTTCTTTTCGCCATTGAGGCAAAAATTCTTGGGCATTGCTCTTGGTGCAATGACTTCTGGATAGTGTTATATTATGTGGTGGTCTCATTTTTGTGTTCGGTGGATATTGGTCTTTTTTCCAGAGTGAGTTGGAGAGTGATTTTTTTGTAGTGCTGGACTATTTTTAATGTATTGTCTAAATTTTTCTTTATCTATGAAACTTTTACACTCTCCCTTCTATTTTGAAAGAGTTTGGTGGGATAGCGAATTCTTGGGTTATAGTTATTCTCTCAACTCTCAGAAGAGGCTATTCTACCTATACTCTTCCTCATGGTTTCTGCTCATAAGTCTGAGCATATTCTTTTATGATTAGCATGATAAGTAACTGCATTTTTCTCTTTATATACTTTTATGATGTTCTCCCTTTTCTTAAAGTTGGATAATTTTATTACTATATGCTTTAGTGTGTTATTCTTGGGATTCAGTCTACTTGGTATCCTTTCTGTTTCTTGGATGACTGTTGGATCCTTCTTTATTATATTGAGAAAATTTTCTTCCAGGAATGTCCTTTCTATTTTGGCTGCTGATTTCTTCAATACACATTGTTCTAGAATCCCAATTATTTGTACATTGTTTCTCTTTACAGTTTCATTATTTTCTGGTATCCTAAGCTTCTTTAATTATCTTGTATGATTTTCTTCCATGTTAGTTGAAATCTATTTAGTATCTTTGAGGTTGCTGATATAGTTCTCCACTTCTTCCAGACAGCTGGTGAGGTCTTTGATCACCTTCTTTGTTTCTGCTGCACGGTCCCCTTAGCTCTTGTATTTCCCCTCAGTACGTGAACCCCATCCTTTCTATTTTTTATCCTTTGTGTGTACTGATTCTCTCATATCCCGTATGACACTGAATAGCATTCTGAAGATTTCTTTCTGTCTCAGTTCAAAGTTTGATTCTTCTATGTATGTTGCTAGGTTTAGGAGGTCCTACTCAGATATTGTGTTTTATTTCTCTTTCTTTCTTGTTGTGGCTGCCAATGTGGGCTGTTGTCTATATTCCATTTTAGTGGAGTGTGGTGACATTTTACTCGGGTCCAGGAGTCCTGAGTTTGCTTTCTCAGAAGCTAGTAAGAATTATTCTAAGGTCGACCTGAGACATTTGAGCCACAGGTTCAAGCTGTGTCTCTGTCTCATTCTTGCATATTCTCTCTCTAGACAGCTGGGGTTATCTATTTGGAGGGCAGTATGTGTGGCTCTCTCAGACAGTGAGGACAGGGTGGTTACAGGCAACTCAATAAAATGCAGACAGATCAGTGTTCATTGACCATGCCAGGGGAGAAAAGGATTCTTGGGACCTGGGTAGAGGCAAGTCACAAGTCTTGATCATGAGCACCCATCCTTGGCTGGTTGCCAGGAATAAGGGAGGCACTGAGCAGGTCACTTCCATCCAGTAGTCCAGGGTTCACAGACTGCCAGGGGGCAGGGAGAAACTCAGGGGTTGTGGGCACAGAGGTTTGTGATGGATAAGTTGTTAGTTAGCAAGTTGTTGGTGAATACGTATTATCAAGGTATAGAAAACACTTTGTAGAGGTTGTGTTGCTTGGCGTGCATGAAGGGAATATTAAATATACTAATGTTCCTTATTGACCCTGTAAATTGTTAAAGGGAGAATTAAGTCCTTTGATTATTTAAGTCTATAACAGAAGACACCTTTATAGTGACTTTCTGGACTACTAATTCTCCTAGCCTATGGTGGTTACATAAGATGGTGTCAACTTGAGGGTTAAGAGTGAAAGGGTTTAGTTTAGCCTGTCAATCAGAATTGCAGCTTGCTGCCCTCATTTGGAGGCACTAAGGATGCAAATTGCTTGTTGTATGTGGAACACAGGCTCAGTTCCTGACATTCTTGTTGAAAAGTCACGTGGAGCCAGACTAATAAAGCTAGAGCCTCAAAGTTGGAGAAGCCAGGTGGAGACCTCTGTTAGTGCTGAGAAGCTTACACTGCCACTGGGTTCACAAGGTTTTTCACCCATTGGCCTGTGATCATCCTGCATTCAACATCATTGCATATGTTTCATGAATTTGAAGAGAAATATATAGATTGATATCAGACATATGGGCCAATACCAGACTTTTGGACTTGATCTGGACTAGACTGGAATGTTTTCTCAATGTTCAACTACTCTTGTATATAAATCTCTTTCTTATACACATGCAAGTGTCAATGAATTTATTTCTCTAGTCTACCTAGACCAGCACATAGGCTACTATATTAGGAGTTACAAAACAAACAAAACAGAAAAATGCTCCACTTAAGTAGATCTTTTGTAGTTCATATTTTCCCCTCTAGACAAACATTGAGTAACTCACTCTATGTTAGTGCATCCAGTGGTGTCTCTGGTCATGGTGAATTTTTCATAAAAGCAGCTTCACTTGAACCTTGCTTTTTGTGATGGCCAAATTAAGAGAACAGTGTGTAGCTGCAAAATTTTGATTGCTGATTGGGAAAAAATGCTGCAGAAATGGTTGTGATGTTGAACTGAGTTTACAAAGACTATGTTATAAGAAAAACTCCAGCATAAAAATGGTTTTCTTATTTCAAAAAAGGTGAATATTAATTAATGACTATAGATATATATTGTGTTAGTCCAGGTAGATTACAGAAACAAATTCATAGACACACATGTGGATATCAGGGAAAGGTTTATATACAAGAGGAATGGAACATTGAGAAATCATCTGAACCCAGTCCAGTCCAATGTCCATAAGTTCTATATTAATTAGCCCATAGGTCCGATACCTATAAAGTCTATAAAATCTCCTTCTGACTCATGAAGTCATAGGTAGTGGGTGTAGAATCCCATCTCCAGCAGGGGTGCCCTAATACCTCCTCATTTCTAGGGCTCAGGGAACATCAGCAGTATCCATTGGTGATAGGAACATCTTAGCACTGGCTGGCGTCTCTCTGTTACCTTTCTGGCTTTAGCAGTCTGGTTCCATCAGGGGAAGATCATGTGGCTTCTCCTCCAGCCCTTCTGGTTCCTCGGACGCTGCCATCTTGTCTCATCAGTGGAGCAATTCCCAACAACTGGGGAAATGGTCTCTAATCTCCACAAGGGAAATACCACAAGTCTTCCCAGAATTCTCAGGAGAAAACCTTGCCCACACAGAGGCCTCATTTGCTATCTCCATATTGACAGGCTAGACACCACCCTACATCCCAATCATGAAATTGACATCAAGTACATGACCACTACATCTATCAACTTCCCAATGGACAAATACATAAAAGGAAAATGAAACAAAAACTTACATTTGGAGTTTGTTCCACCATGTTAATCTTTAATCAATCTTTTCCTTCCAGGTTCTGAAAAGGTTGCATAACTGTGACCAAAAATAGACCTGATTTGTGGTGCACAGGGTACTGGTTTTGTCACCTTGAGAATGTACTTCCCCATGCAGCCATCTCAGTGCACCAGTTTGGGGTAAAAAACAGCATGTCTCTCTTGTCCCATGTACGTTACGCACCTGATCTCTCTCCATGTGACTTTCCTGTGCATGAAAGGCAGGAAAGGATACAGAAGAGATGAAGAAACAAATGAGAGAGGTGCTGTCAGCTATCCAAACAGATGAGATTAAAAAGAATCACAGATTTGATGAATGTATTAAGTATAATGGAGAGTACTTTAAAGGTTGTTTTTTTAAAAACAATAGAAATACATAGCAATGAAAAAAATCTGTGATTTGTGGGGGTACTGCTCGTAATATGCTCTGATTGGAAGATGATCTGGGTAGAGCTTATAGACCCCATTATCACTGGCTATATCACCTGTGCCAGGGAAGTTTGTCAAATAACTGCTCGGTCCCAATTCCTTTGACTGGGAAAGGAACCCTGTCTTTCTTTCTCAGAAACTAATAGGAATAGGTCTACCAACTATCTGGAACGAGCTGCTTTGTGAGTTGCCTTTCTGTTATCCTATGTGGTCTTATCTATCTGGAGAGCCCAGCTTCGTCCTTAAGGCAAAATCATTCTTGCCCTGAGTCTGAGTTGCATTTCTATGTTCCCTGATTGACCTGTTTTGATCTGTGTTGGGGAAATTACATCAACCAGAGGAGAGAGGTGTCTGCAAGCAAAGGGAGAAGGTGCTACTGCAGCAGGTGCTCAGTACAGGAATCGGGGTCTACTTGCTGACCACAAATATAGTGTGGTTAGATCACATGACGTTAAAAAATAGATATAAAACTATTATCATTTCCGTCACTTAATTGATATGCAGTGCAGTCCATCAGACGCAGTCATAGGTGCCAAGCACATGCACAAACAACTGCACTAAGTGCAGCAACACTGACAAGCTAAGTTATTTTTAGACCTTGTCTTTTTTTCTCTTAAACTAAGGAAGGGTATTAAAATGAGTGGAGGAGTTGGACCAGTCTTAGGTATCAAATGCATACACAAACAACTACACTAAGTGCAGCAAAACTGACAAGCAAAGTTATTGCCAATTTTTAGACCTTGATTTTTTTCTCTCAAATGTAAGAAAGGGTATTAAAATGAGTGGGGAACCTGGATCAAGTAAGAAGACAGAGGTATCACTTTCATATGGAATAGGAGGTTTTAACACTACGAGCCAACATTTAGTTGAAATCTAGAATGCATTAACAGTTCTGGAACTTACTCGCAGAGAGAAAGTATCCAAACATAATAAAATGTGCTACCTCCTTGATTGCATTAATCTACTCTATTGATTTATGTGAGTCAGTCTTTTCCTACATAAATGTCAATAAGCCTAAGTACAATTCCACCATGACTGGTGATCATTGGGAAGTGTGCTTGAGGCTGGCTGTCAGCAACTACTGTCCGGACTATGCATCCCTGGCTCATTCCACTCAGTGCAAGTAACCAGAGTAAACTCAGGTCATGACAAAAAATGTACACGGTTAATTGTGCTGTGTTGTGCAATATGAGTCCACTCGGCTTTGCAAGGTGCATAAACATACATAGTACAAATAAATAATTCTCAATGCATTTATGAATAAATGTAATAAATAAATGTTTTGCAGTTTTGTAGTTGATAGATCATTTTGACTCGATCATTTTATAAGTAGCTTGCATGCTGAAAAAGTGTGACTAATCCTGTTCTACTGCATTCCCCAAGGGCAAAAATCTGGGTGAAAAATATGGAACACTCCCATGGTTCCCAGAGTCTGCTTCCCACGTCTAGAGTCCCTGAGATGTTCTGTTTAGGTAGGATGGGGGCAGAACTCCTGCCACAACCAGAGATGGAAGTTCACTGGGGAAGAGAAAGGGAGACATTAGCAGAAATCCACTGAGTTCCACATTGGTGAGAATATGGGTGGGAAATCAAAATTACTTTCTCCACGCCCCGATTCTGAGTTTCCCTTCTACATGTCTAACTTAGCCTGCTTTGTTACATGCATGGAGCTCCTGTCAGACCAGAGAGGGAATTTTATTGGCACAATTCTGCTACATTCCCTATGGCCAAGAATCTGGGTGGGGAATATAAATTGCTCCTGTGGTGCCCTCATTCTGAGTCCTGTTCCTAAATTTTCTGGATTGGCCTGTGTCTTGGGTGGGGGCTGGTGGTGGGGAGGGAGGGAGAGGAGTGTGGTTCTCCCACAACTGAAGCTGGAAATGGGAGATCTCAGCATTAACCCACTGCATTCTCCATAGGTGGGAATCAGAGTGGTCAACAGCCTGGATACCCTACAAGTGTGAGCTTGTGCCCATCCTAGTGCTTGTTCCTACAGCAGTGGCCTCATACAGTAAATATCCTGTCTTGATTGACTAACGTTGGTCAGGATTTTTATAGCTTCTTTCAGGACTCACTACTTGTCCTTTACATTGGAAAGTTTGGCTAGTACGCTATGCTGATTTTCTTTTGTGGTTTTCCTTTTTTTGTTTGTTTCACTATGCTTCTTTAAAGGTTGTTTTTTCCTCTTTTATGGTATTTGACAAATTTTCCTGGAAGACTTAATAGACTAAGTTCTCCATGATATTTTTAAATTTTTTCTTCTTGTTCTGACACACCAGTTAGGTTTGAGGTATTCCACTTAATATAATTCCAAATAGCACCTTAGATTTCCTTTGATTTTATTATCTATCTGTTAATATATTTATGTTCTCTTATTATTGATTGCCTGTCTCATGGAATGGTATTGAGAGATTTGTCTTTTAGGGCTACTAATTCAGCCTTCCATTAATCCAATTAAACTGTTGCTTTCTTTCAAAGTCTTGTGTAACTCAAATATCTTAATATTAATTTTCTGTGTGTATATTTGATATCTTTGATCAGTGTCCAGTTTTGTTATTTTGTCATAATGCTCTTGAAGTCTTTTTTCTGAGCTCTCCTAATGCTTTTTCTGTATCTCTCCTGATATTTCTCTATATCTGTTGAAAATAACTAAAAAATAATTATTTTTTTATTCCCACCCTTCTCCTTCTTTTGGGTAGTTCCAATACTCTTTATTCCTCAAAATGGTTCCTTGTCTCTGTGCACTGATCACTTGTTTATGCCATTCTCTCATGCATCCATGTCCGAACTGAAGTTATCTGTTGTCTCTGAGATAATGCATTATTTTTAATCTTTGTTTCTATTTGCGGATCAGGAATCAATGAAGTATGGGGCCCTTTGCCCCTAGTTGTAATTTCAGAAAGGTGTTGTGGTGACAGGATCATGTGAAGATCATCAAGTGAAGCAAGAACAATAAAATTTATTCTATTCAGTGGAGCAGGAAATAAATAATAACAAACAAAACAAGATTAAAAAACACAAAACCGCATAAATAACAAGGTCAAGTACATAGAAAAATGCCCACACATGCATCCATCAAAAAGAGCAGATGCTTTTTCTTTCTCTGTTACCAATGTGTGTATTTGAAATGCCTGACCGATGTATGCACCATAGAAAGAGTACAAGAGAGAGGTAGTGACTACTCTGATCAACAGAAAGTAATGGGAATTCAACATGATTCCACATATCAATTTCCTTCACAATAAAAAGGGAAAAAATAGCACAAATCTGGTCCCAAGAAGATGGAGGTTAAATTATACCATCTTAAAGTTTTCTACCTTTCCAAACTGTTGTACCGCTCTATCCCTTCTCTCAAGACATTCTTTATGTCCCAGTTTTTCCAGTAACCATGTTTTCTTGTGCCTCTCATTGTTGTTTATCCAAATGATCAAAGAAAGAAAACAAAATCTAGACAATCAGCAAAATCCCGAATTAAAACTGGCTGCTACTTTTTTTATCAAATCCCATTTCCTGACATTGACTTCTATGGTTGCCAGGAAGAAACACACAAAGGCAAAACAAAAAACAAAAACCTCTAAGTAAACAATTTCAATTTTCCTAACGCCCGTAGAGCCACTTTATCCACAGGCTACTGTCCAGAATCAGAGTCATCACCAAAGCTGGGTGGCAGGGCTAGGGCTAAGCGACAGATCATAGCCAACACTGCTGCCCACCCAAGTGCAAATTTACCTCCAGATTACCAGTGGGAATGTGAGATGATCCAGTCCTCTGAGCTGTCCTACCATCCTGCAGGTCCACCCCTCTCTCAGAGTACATTTGCTTCCCTGCGGCCATGGAAGGCGTGGACAACTTTCCTCTGAGTCGGACCTTGCACAATTCTGCATGCCTCCAGCAGGTGTAAGGAGCAAGCAGGCGACTCTCCTCTCTTCAGTAGAGCCTTCTGAACTGAGGAGAAAGAGGCTTGTTTGAATCATTGTCAGATATCAACTTCTTGCTCCTCTTGATCTCTTTGTATAGGTTCTATCCTTTAACTTTTGTCTGTTGATATTAAGACTCATTTATTCCTTACTCTTCATAGATTCCTCATATTACTTTTTTCATATTTTTTTGGAGGGACTATATATTTCACCCATCTTAGGCATCATCTTTACTGAAAATCTCATGAACTGCTCTTTGATTTTAACCATTTCTTCTTATAAATCATCTGAGGTCCTAACAGATCTCTCTCTTCCTTTCTTTAAGATTTTTTTTAAAGACACGTTGATCCTGGTGGAAGGTCTCTGTAACAGGGACTCATGGTACCTTAGCATCAAGCATACCTTTTAAGTCTTCATGTGTCTATCTATGACTTCTTAGTGTTGGTAAATTTTATACCATTTATCATTCTCCAAATTGAATGAATGATTTTCTTCTTCTCAAAAATCTCTCTTTTCTGGAATTGCAAGAAATTATTTTCTCTCCTGCTTCCCATAATTCTTTTGTCTTAGATTTTTTTGAAGCTCCTCTGATGGAACTTAGGGAATATTTGAGCCTGTCAAACTTTTTGTTGAAATCATTAGACTCCCTAAAGATTGATTTATCCTCAAGCTTTTTATTCTTTCTCTCTCTGTGCAACTCATTCAGCGAAGGGTTCTCATGATATAAGAGCACTAATATTGGTTCTGAACACTAAGAAGACTAGCGAGATAGTAGTAGTGAATATATACATGAGTTGAGAGAGCATGGCTGAAACACTAAAAATAAGATAAGGTAAGGCAGAGTATGAAAATAATGACTACTTCTAGGAACCTGCATTAAGAATGAAGGAAAATAAACATTCTACCCTCATAGTCACTCAACTGTTTTGGTTGATTTGGAAACATAAGACATTAGGGCAGAAAGAAGACTGGATGAAACAGGCTTAAGTGTGGCACGTAAAGTATTTGTAATGAATAAAAATCAGAGAAAAAACCCACTGTAGATGTTATTTGAGCTGTTTTTGTTTGTTTGTTTGTTTGTGTGTGCATTTGTTTTCTAAGCTCCGAGAAATGGAGCATCTTTCAACTTGTGGCTCTAAAAAAATGACAAGGCTCCTTACACAGAAAAGTTAAGGGTGCGTTTCTCCAAGTTACTATGTATTAATCCAGGGAATATCCACATTAGTCACAGGATGAATGGTCAGTAAGAGAATTTTTTCCAGTAGCCTGGCCACAGATTTCTCCTTGAGGACTTTGAGTTGGGCCACACAGTCTTTTAGTCACTCCCGTGCTACTGAGCACAGCTGTTCGCAATGTATGCCCCTCATCCCCCCACCCAGGCAGGCTGGTAAATCCACATAATCTTAAACAGAACTTAACGCTGTCTCCTACCACTCCTACTCCCCCCCCCCCCCCCCCCCCCCCCCCCCCCACCACACACACACACTCACACTGCAAGGTGCAGATTGTGACTCAGGCTGGAACTGTTGTTGCTTATCTCTGAGGCAATTCCAACAGAAAATAGCTGGTAATCCCAGTGGGAGCTTAGACTGCAGGAGCTCAATCTTAGAGGCTGCTGGGTTCTGAGTGAGAGAGGAGGGAGGATATTCCTTGGGCGCTTTCCATGTTAAATCAATCATTTCTCTTTCAGTTTAGAGATAAAAACCTTAAGTGCTATTCCAGCATTCAGCACCCAGGAATGCCCCCCCCCCCCCCCCCCCCCCCCCCCCCCCCCCCCCCCCCCCCCCCCGCAGCTGACAGGCATTGGCTTCTATTAGAATTTATTTGCTCCCTTGCTGCCAGACCCACCCTTGTGGTTTAGCAAATACCAAGAAAGTTCTAGAAATTAGTGAATTAAATAACCATAGTCCAAGCATGTTTCCATGAACTAAGCGCTACTCAGCCCCTAACATAATAGATCCAGATGTGTGCGTTACAATAATTCCCTATATTTATATCATACTTTTCATTTTGCAGCATACTTTCAAGTCCATTAGTTCATTTGATCCTCAGGACAGCCCTATGAAGTATCAGGGAAGCTATTATTAGTCTCTCTCCATTCTCTTCCCATTATTCCTTGTACATACCTCCTCTAAAACACTTATTACTTTGTTCTGTAATCACTTGCTTACAGTGTGTTGCAGTAAGAAGTGAAAAATGGCTTTGGAATCCGACAGATCTGTGTGTGAAATTTGGCTCCGCCACTTACCATCTGTCTGATCTTAGGGTAGACACTTCCTGTCCCTAAGAATTAGTTTGTTCATTCATAAAATCAGGGCTAAGGAACTGGATATCTCATCAGATTATTGTAAGATTTAAATAATGGTATGCATATGAAAGCAACTACAATGTATAGAACACATGTACTAGATACGTATTAAATTATTTCCTTTCTGATATGAATGTGAGTGAATTGAAGATGGCTCCATAACTTTTTTATCGGCATAGCCTCAGAACATAGAACAGCATTTAGCTCAGAAGTATTGCTTAACACCAAAAAAGCCCCAAAACAAGCTATGTGGGTGAAGGAGCAGTCATTACATATTAACAAAGCCAATGCAACATACCAACGTGAGGCAGACAACCAATAGAGAGGTCTGAGGGGCCAGCCAAATTCCAACTATGTGGACAGCCCCCACTCCTCCCCACTGAAGAATTCCCTTCAGAGGACAGCACTAAAGCTGCAGCTCAGGGAGAGGGACATTTCTCAGTAGAGTACCCAGGAGCAAATGAAGGGAGAGGAAGAGAGAGTGGAACACATCCTCGCCTGCCAAGCCTTGAAGATGATAGTCCCACATAGAGCAGACAAAGCACAAAGAGGATAATAGTGCTGGCCCCACTATGAGACATGATGTCCCTCATTGACCCATAGCACTATAGGGGAGAACACTGGAGACACGGTGCAGAAATTGTGCCTGACCTGACCCCACAACACTGAAGTAAAACTCTAAAAGTATACAACAGAACAGCGAGGGGAACAGAGCAACGAAGTCTTCAGAGAATACCAAAAATAAAATTTGGGGGTCAGGACATGGCACCCTATCAAACTTGACCAGAATACACAACTACAGGTCAACAAACAGACCTTGAACTATTTACAGCCTTTCTTCTTTTTTGTCATTGGTTTTGTTGTTGTTTTGTTGCGTTGTTTTGCTGTCTTTTTGTGTGTGCAAATTATCGCTGCAGGTCTATCTAGATAAGATAGATGAGATAAGCAATCTCTAGGAGAAAACAATGGGAAGTTAGCATGTGATCATGAAAATGTGTCTGGACTTCATTATTTCATCTCTCTTCTATCATATTTTTTGACTTTACTATTATCTTTACTTAGTATTGCTGTACAATTGCACCTGTTGAATCAGTGATTAGTTGTGGGGACTGGGCTTTCCCCTAGACCCCACCATCCTCTTCCCCTTCTGATATTGCTACTCTCATTATCGGTCCTGAGGGGTTTATTTCTCCTGGATTCCCTGCATCTTCAGCTCTTATCTGTACCAGTGTACATCCTCTGGTCTAGCTGGATTTGTAAGCAAAAAATAGGATCATGATAGTGGGTAGAAGGAAGCATTACAGAACTAGAGAAAAGTTGTATGTTTCATCAGAGCTATACTGCACCATGACTGGCCTGTCTCCTTCTGTAAGGGAATGTCCAGTTGCCTGCAGGTGGGCTTCACACCCCCTTTCATTCACAATTTTTTGTTCGTCAATGCCTGATACCCGATCCCATCGACATCTCGTGATCACAGAGGCTGGTGTGCTTCTTCCATGTGGGCTTTGTTGCTTCTGAGTTAAATGGCTGCTTATTTATCTTTAAAGATCCCAGACATTTTATCTTTTGATAGACAGGCACCATCAGCTTTCTTCACCACATTTTTTTTAATCACCTGCTTTGGTGACCATGATCTTCCAAACCAGGTTCACACACAGCATGGGTCAAGAGGGCAGGAATGGGGAGGCGGGGAGAGCATTTCTTGCCACTAAGGCCTATACCTTAAGAGGAGTGGTTACAGGTAACCACACATGTCACAGGAAGGAGGTATCTTATAGATGTCACAGTAATGAGAGGGAGCATTTAGGGGTTATGCAATAGGAAGGGGAGGGATTGGTGGTATGCATGTGACAAGAAGGGTGGACCTCAGACTCATGATGATGATGGTCTAACCCTGATTAACCTTGAGCAGGAGACTTATTTAGCCAAAACTTTCAGGGGAAAGTTTTGTCCTAACAGCAGGGGGAAGACAATGGTGTCTGGAGAGCACCAGCTCCCTTCAGGGAGAATGTCTCTAAGCATCTGACGTTGGACAATGTGCTGGCAAACAGCTATCATTTGGCCTATTTGGGGAGGAGACAACTTGGGAGAAATCTTATTATAATCCCACAGTGGAGGGAGAAAAGGGGAACTGATCACAATGATCTACATATAACCCCCTCCCTGGATGACGGACAGCAGAAAGGTACGTGAAGGGAGATATTTGACAATATAAGACATGAAAAAGAATCATAAATTATCAAGGGTTCTTGATGGAGAAGGTGTGGGAAAGGGAGGGGGGAAGGGAGGAGCTGATTTTAAGTGCTCAAGTAGAAGGAAAATATTTTGAAAAAGATGATGGCTACAAATGTGCAAATGTGCTTGGTGCAATGCATGGATGGCTGGGTTGTGATAAAAGTTTTATGAATCCCCAATAAAAGAAATCTTTTCTTAAAGGGAGAGAGGGAGGGGCTGAGTCCTGGTGGCACAGTGATTGAGTGCGGGATGGCAGCCCATTGGCTTGGTGGTTCAAATCCAGCAGCAGCTCTCTGGGAGCAAGGCTGGGTAGCTCCCATGACCATCAGAAGACAGTGATGCACCACCGCTAGAGAGAGAGAGAGAGAGAGAGAGAGAGAGAGAGAGAGAGAGAGAGAGAAAGAGAGAGAAACCCAAAGTGGTAAAGTGTTCTATTTAAATTATTTGAGGGAACTGAGTCTAATGTTGTTTTCTTTTAATTTCTCTGATGTTATATCTACTATTACTAGATCACAAAAATCTATCAGTCAAATTCCCCACTAACAGTAAATACCTGTGCATACCCTTCTTGACTGTTCAGAAATCTTACTGTAATTATTTCTGGATTTTTCTGAAGTGACCTCAATTGTTCAATGAAACAAAGATGCATATTTTCACAAGGTATCAAGGAAACCCTGATTGTTAGGCATCTGTTGAACCTGTCTGCTGGTTTTTGTTGCTATATAGTCTACAACAAAAAATCCTATTTCTGTGGAATCCAAAATGAATCACAGTGACCATATAGGGAGGTACAGCTGCTACATGGGGTTTCCAAGGCCATAATCTTTATGAAAGCATATTTCCACATTTTTCTCCTGGAGAGTGGTGGTGGGTTCAAACCACTGACCTGTACTTTAGCAGCAACAGAGTTTAATCTCTGCATTACCACAGCTCCCAAGCAAGTCTACAGCAGTTGAAACTAGATTAGCAATCTCACAAAATGCAAAACAAGCACACAATGGTGAGAATTTTTTGAAAATTGTCTGCTAAGGGATTCCAAATTAAGGATTGAGTAGAAAACTTCTTGGTTACTTCATGGTAAAGCCCAAAACACCAAACCCATTGTTTTTGAGTAAATCAGAGAACTGCCTCAGAAGATTTATAGGCCTTTACATTTTTAATAGAAACAGACTGCCACATTTTTCTTTGAACTTTTTAACCCTTGTACTACCAAGGCTCTTTGATTTGTGGTAAATGCATCCCAAATTGTTCCTTACAGATTCACATCCAGTTATGTTAACTTCTGTTTAACACCTTGTGTGCCTACCCATTTCATTTGGAGTCAAGACTAGAATCATCGACTTGCCTGTACATGGCCCAGAATCTTTCACCTAGTATACATGCTAATTTCAATTTTTCGTTTCTCCTTTAATCCACCAGTCTCTGTCATTCTTCCCTGGGCATAGTAAACTCACACTGCAGAAGCCTATATCTCTCCCCTTTCCTCCTGTTTTTATTGTCGATTGCCATTCAGTCGAATCTGTTCGTGGTGATCCCATGTGTACAAAATGGCGCTGCTCCATGGGATTTTCTCAGACCTATTTCACAGCTCTCTCTGCGTGGATTTAAGCCACCACCTAAGAAGCAGCTGAGCACGACATAATGCACCACTCAGGCCTGCTTTTCTTTAACTCTTTCTTTTTTCTTTCTTGTTTTGTAGTTTTAGCTCAGATATCACTGTCTAAGCTTCTTTAAAGTACCAGCCTTTCTTCCAACATCCTTTTTTCTCTTTTAAATATACATCTTTTTAAATCTACAGTAGCTAGCTGATAAATAATTTTCTTTTTCCCTGGTCTGTAAATCTGATAGGAATAAGAATTAGGTTTGGATTCTTCATTTTTCTATTTTATCACCATGTGGCTGGTTCGGAGAAGGAGCTCAGCACTTCTTGAAGATGGTCTGGAGTGACTCAGAAGGCTGTGCTCTACCAGATTACCACTCTAGGTGGGAAAGTAGGAGTACAATAAGGTGATTAGTAGTTGTGAGGTTTGTTGCTCTCAGAAAAGTCTCACAGAATAATGATATCAGAGTCAAAATACATCTAAAACAAGCTTGTTTTTTCCCTCAAAATGCATCAGAACATGAAATTTACTTAGTTCTTATTCATCTCACACTTTAGGTTATTCTGTGTAAGAGATTTACAGCAATAGTTCAGCCTGTAGAATTATATCACCCCAAAGGATCCTTTTCAAATTGTGTAAAGCAAGGAAGGGATGGAAACACACAGAAGAGACATACGCACATTTTAGAACTAGCAATCTTAAGACTAATAAATAAGTAAAAGTATATATTAGAAATTATTAAAAAATAAACACAACTTATTGTTGAGTTAGTGTTAACTTCTAATTCTTCTCTATAGGAGTACCTGGGCAATACAAAGACTTAACACATTTGACATCCAACCAAAAGATAAGAGGTGTCAAGTCCATCTAGAAATGCCTCTGACTAAAGGTCTGGTGATCTACTTCAGAAAGATTAGTTTTTCAAAATCAATTAGTGCAATTCTACTTTGCTATGCAAGTAGGATATCTTGAATATTAATCAATTTAATGAAAACTGATTTGGCAATGATTGACTATACAAGTATTTCTCAGGTTTTCCTTCAAGCATTGATTCTTTTTATTATTACTCTGCATTTACTTCAGCTTTACATTGTCTATTGATACCAGGTGCATTGGTTTGATTCTTTATTTGTTTTTGTGATAGATACTGTAAACAGAGTGGGCTCTCAGCATCACTCTTTAATTTGTTCAAAATTCACAACTTAAATTTTTTTTTCTTAAATCTCAGAGAGTGCTTCATACACATTTCCATTTCTTTTACAGAACTCCTTTAAACCAAGACTGAGTTTCACTAAATTTCAGGTGCTCAGAATCTGATACTCACACCCTCCTGCTAGGCACTGAAACATGCCTTTCCTGGGTCTAACCAGCTTGGAGGGAATCTGTGTCTCATGGGAACTGCAAGAGGAACATTTTGACTTTGATACTTTCCTTGAGTTACTATACACTACAATAAGAGAGGAAGTTTGTTGTTCTCACAAATAGAATTATTTTCAGGCTGAATGGAACCTAGTAGATACTCCTCTACTTTTTGTATTATTTTTCCTCCTTTTCCCCACTTCTTCTGTGCTACTTAATTCCCTTAACAACTGTACCCATGTTACAAATGCATGCTCGCCCCAGGCTTTCCCTGGATTTGCTGTCTGTTTAATACCTACTCCATATGGGATAGATTAACAAAAAAGCTTTAGCCTTGTATAACACTCAGATGCTTTTATGTAATGGCTGCAAGAGTGGGGGGTGGAACATGAACATAAAGGTAGGTGCATATACCAAGAACAGAAATCTATTGAGTTCTCCCAGACCAGACGTCTACATTCTGGAGTGCTCTCAGCAGCCAATAAATTTGACTCAAACTTTTTTATTTCAAGCGTTTTGCTGCTAAAGCAAACCCTTCTTTTTAAACTAGGTATAATTACAAGATACTGTTCTGAGTGCCAAATATGTCAACTCTAAGTTGCAAACATGGACAAATTTAAAGAGAGCCATGTGGTAAATTGAAAGGAAAAATCAGAAAGAAACCAATACTTTTACCTTTTGTTGAAGACATAAATCGCATGTCAGAAAATAATAATGAACCCAAGATCTTTATTCAATAATGTATCGATGAGTTTTATCAGAAAATATTACCAGTACTTCATTGAATGTAACCATAAAAATGTAATTTAGTGGGGACAAAGGGATGATATTAGAAGTTTATTTAACATCTAATTAATTTATTATATTCTTCACCAAGGTCACTGGGTTGAAAGAAAAGTTTGTTTTTGTGCACACACACACACACATACACGTGTGTATGTTGCCTGAGATAACAGTTTTTTATTACTATCAGAATAAATTCCAGTCTTTATAAAGACATATGTTATCTGTTACCATCATCATTCCATTTCCAATTCCCAAACACTACCTGACCATCAGGTCTCCTCGTTTACAATTTTGCTACCATGAAACATAGTCCCAATATGAGTGGATACTCCTCCACACACTGAGCGAAGCTTTCATATGTATTTTTTCCACAAGGATAGCATCAAGCAACTCACTCTGAGTTAGTGCACCCAGTGGCATAGACTCAGAAGGTTCTCTCAGGTCACAGTGAATTATTTCCTAAAAATAGTTTCATTGGAATCTTGGTTTTTGTGATGGCTTTTTTCATAGAACAACCTGTAGATGTGAAATTTTGTTTCTTGCTTAGGAAAAATTGCCTCAGAATCTGTTGTGATGTTGAACACAGTCTACAAGGACAGTGCTAGGTGGGAAAAAAACCCTCCAGTGTATGGGTCGTTTTCTTATTTCAAAAAAAGTGAAATGTCATTTGATGAAAAACCTCATTCTGGACTCCTGTCATCTTCCCAAAGGGACAAAAATGTTGACCTGTAGTGCATTTGGAGTTTGTTCCACAAGACTCTTAATCAAGTTTTCTATTAAGCAGTTCTGAAAAGATTATATAATGGTGTGAGACAAAAAAAACCTTGATTTGGGGCACACGCAGAATTGATTTTGTCACCATAATTCACCTTCTCATGTAGCCATGTCAATGCACTAGTTTGTGGCCACAAAGAACCTCAACATAGTTCTCTTGCTCCATGCCTGACTTTGCACCATCCAGAGTCTTTTAGTTTCCATGGATGAAGAGGGACATGAAATGAAAGTGATTTGAAGATGTAGAAGAGGTGATAAAACAAAAGAGGGAGATGCTGTCAGCCTTCAAACAAATGAATTTGAAAAATGTTTCCATGAATGAAATCAAAGAATTGAGCAATGTATTAAGTGTAATGGGGAATACTTTGAAAGTGATAAGAACGTTTTGTAAAAAAAATTAAATATACAGAAATGGGGGCAAAGAGGCTTTTTGGGGTACCCCATCAAACTCAGGTCACACAGACTTTAAAGCAACCTGACTCTAGGTAATATTTGGGGTGAAGCATATGAGGCACATTTGCTTCTTCTTGGGCTTGAAGGGATGATAATGAGAAGAGAATACAGAATTATAGACAAAAATACTACTATTCCTGGAAAACGTTTTCTTATATATATTTCAAGTGTTTGCATAAAAACATGAACTACTCTATTTAATGAAATGCAAGCTAACCTTAATGCAGGTTATAAAAAAAATAAGTACTGCATAGCACCTAAATGATCTATTAATAATTGAATAGAAACCATCTCTATGGAGAGAATATAAATAAGGCAAGAGAAAAGTAGGACTGCATAAAACTAATGGTTAAATCTTCCAACATATGACAAAAGATTTATTTATATTTTATTCAGACCTCTTTTGACCATCTGAGTTTCTATCTACCTGTCCATCTATCATCTATTTATACATGTATACAACCTGATCTGTAATTAGTAAAACCCAAAGCCCTGGTGGTGTGTGAAGCTGCTAACTGAAAGGTGAGCGGATCAAGACTACAACAGAAGATAGATTTCTTACTACTCTAAAGAACTACAGCCTCAGAAACTCATAAGGGCAGTTCTACTGTGTCCTATAGGGTTTTGATGGGTTAGAGTGGATGCTGATTTGGGTCTTTTGAGTGTGTGGAAAATAAAAATGTTCATATAATTAAGAATTCCAGTACAGATGTAACAGAACATATACATTTCTCTATACCAAGGAAGATATACACCCAACCCTTCATAGCAATCCAATTGCAGAGGGAAACAAAATATGCCACCTGAGATGATTCAAGTACCAAGAGACAAACCACTGCGGTTTACTTAAAGATCAGCCAGTAAAATGCCACCCTTGTGGGGACACAATTAACTTACCAGAGTCCAATGAGAGGAGGATCCAACTCATATTCTAAATAATAGAATATTGGTAGGGTAAGAGAGAAGCCACAGTAAGATACAGCAATAGCCTGACACACCCCACCCAGTGCACCTGCCTGTAGATAGTTCTTAGAAGCCCTCATATGCGTTCCCTAAGAGGTAGTCCAGTGCTTTTCTATTATAGAAGATTGTTCCAGGATCCTGTAAAGCAATATGCAAATATCGACCATCCCTAACAGCTTCAGGGAAAAACCCAGAGGAAAAGAAGACAATGCCAGAAGAAGTCATGGACTTAACAATTTGCATAGAAGAAGCTGACATTGACCTGGCACAGAAAAAACTTTCAGAATGCTTCTTGGATTCACACAGGATAGGAGGGAAGCAGTGTAAAAAAAGGATGTGATTATAGAGGAGAAAAAGGCAATGCACCAAAGGGAAATACAAGAGTTAAAGCTTGAAATAGAAAAATCCATTGACCAATTAACAGGCTTTGTCAAGAAACTTGAGGAGGCAGAGAATCACACCAGTGACCTGGAGGATAACCAAGCAGACCTCAACAAATGGGAAAAGCAGTCAAACAGGACAATGGGAGAAGCTGAAGAAAGCATGAGAGCCATATCTAATGCCATAAAGAGTAACAATATGGGAATAATTGGACTACCAGAACAAGACACAACAAAGAACTGAACAGCAAAAATAGCATGGGAATACTTACAGGAAAACTCCTCAGTTTTAAAAATGATAAGCAACTATTCAGGAGGCTGAAAAGACACTGGCCAGATTGACTTCCAAGAAGAAGTCAACAATACACATAATAGTCAAATTATGCAACTATGAGGAAAAGGAGATCATAAGAGAAGCTACATAAAAACAGTCACTCATAGGTAATCGAATAAAATTATGTTCAGACCTCTCAGCAGACACGGCGTAGAAGAGTACATGGAATATTTGAGCATATTGGAACAAGAGGAAGTGGAACATATTCCAAAACTTTAAGGAAAATAACACACTCCCAAGAATACTATACCAGACTATATATTAACTATTAAGGTATATGGAGAAGTAAGGGTCTTCCCAGACAAGGAAAAGCTCAAAGAATACATAAAAAGAAGCCCAGTCCTACAAAATATACTTGCTGATCCTGGATAGGCAGAAGATCAACACTCACTGAGTGCAAATAAGAGATCATCACCTAAAACAAATCAACTTAAAGAGTGACAAAGAGGAAAGAGCTGCCAAGACAGCACTGGCTCAATACTGAAAAGAAGGCAGGAATGAACTACATGCACACACAGCACAACCTGATGACATAGGTCAGTAGGAAAACACCCAACACAAAAGGTACAAGGTGACATCATAAAATACACAGATAGATGTAATAGCACTGAATATCAATGGCCTAAACTCAGGCATTCAAAGTTAGTGGCTAACAGACTGCTCAGAAAACATAGCTCATCAATCTGCAGTCTACAGAAGACACACCTCAAGCTCACAGACAAAAACAGGT
>PVJH01023648.1:0-34437 GCA_004026705.1 Nesogale talazaci | reverse complement strand
TCTGGGGGCAAGGGATCTGCGTGGCACTGGCAGCATGGACACTGCAGACGAACGCCGGGTCTACAATGGGACGTGTGATCTTTGCAGAAGACGAGTTTGCAAAGCAGAGGCCAGAGGGTGAAAAAGTTGGGGTTGGGGTAAGGGGGAATGGATGGGGGAAGTCCTCTCTTCTGCAGGAAATATGCTACCTTGGAACAACAACCCCAAAAATCTTTTCTTTCTGTTTTTTAAAGCTTCCTTTATGACATGATCAGGCAAACTCCTGAGAGGGACCCAAGGCTTTATGCCCATTTTTCTCGGTACCTGAAAAGTCATGGCATCTATTGACAACACTGAACCCTCCAAGGAAAGTGGGGGAGGAGCACTTGGAGTAATAGGGAGATGTGGCAGCGACAGTGAGGGGCCTGGGCCATGGTACACTGGCATGGGACATGTATCCCAAATCTCCAATCACACTAACCAGGCTCAGAGTAGGCCAGGGGGTGAGGACCTGGAACGGAGAGCCCAGGCGGCCAGGGGACTGGTGATCTGGGCCAGAAGGGGGAGAGGCACCACAGCCTGAGAACAGAGGGAGCACTCAGGGTGGCTGCTTCCAGAAATTGTGGAAGAATGCCCCAGACTCATGGGCTACGCCACTACTAAGTAGCACTAATCACCACAATCGGGGAGTATTCAGCGGCCAGCACTCAAGAAAGCACTGAATCCTCAGTCAGCCTGTGACAGATAATTCCTGGCACTGTCCCCATGTTTCAGTACCCCCAAGGTCAACCACGAGGACACGGCAGTGCCTACAGTCCAGCCAGGGGCCTGGCAGAGACTCTGTATCTTACTTTCTGAAAACCTCAGTGTCGGCTTACCTACCAGCCCCGCTGTATTACAAATGCCTTTTTAAGTTGCATTTTAATTATCTCCCATTCAACCAGATTGCATCACTGAGCTGGTTTTCTGTGAAAATGTTAAAAGTTTCTCTGTCCTCAGACATCCCTACTTAATCTTTGTTGTTAAAACAGAGTGCCAGCAAGCCAGATGATGTCGCTAAGCCCTTCGTGTCTGTCAGAGCAGAACTGTGCTACGCGGGGCTTTCAATAGATTCCTTTTTTATTTCTTAATCATTTTAAGGGGGGCTCTGACAACTCTTACCACAATCCATCCATCCATCCATTGTGTCAAGCACATTCGTACGTTTTTTGCCCTCATCATTCTCAAGACATTTGCTTTCTACCTCATTTTCCCCCTCTCTCCCTCCCTCCCTCTTGGTAATTTATAAATTATTGCGATTTTATCACGTCCTACACTGTCCGATGTCTCCCTTCATCCACTTCTCTGCCGTCCGTCAGAATGGAGGTTATGTTAGAATCCTTATATCCGTCCCCCCTTTTCTACCCCACCATCCTCCACCTTCCTGTTATCGGCACTCTCACCACTGATCCTGAAGGAATCATCTGTCCTCGATTCCCTATGTTTCCCTCGATTCCCTTCCTATCTGTACCACTGTACATCTTCTGGATTAGCCAGATTTGTAAGGTAGAATCAGGATCAGGATAGGGGGTGGGGGTGGGGGGAGGAAGCATTGAAGAACTAGAGGAAAGTTGTAGGTTTCACCGTTCCAGTAGCAGATCACCTGACCTTCCTTCCAAAGAGCTGGAGGGGCTCAAACAGCCCTTTCTTCAGCCAGCAGGCAAGCACAGAAGCCATTTGCAAAACCCAGGGACTCCCCAAACTTCAAAACCATAGATTCCAACCAGCACAGCAAGAACTCGAGTATGAGGGCAGGTGGGAGGGGACGCCACAGGCCAGAGCCGTGTTTCCCAGCATGGTAATACCTGGAGCAGTGTTGGGACGACACAGGGGGCCAGAGAAGGGCAGAGACCTACACTTTACCTTGGATTTGGGCCCTTTTCCCAGTCCTATGAAGCCAATGGCTGAGCTGTGACCTCTCCTACCTGGAAGGAGATCGACAGAGATATCTGATGGGCCATACTAACTCCATCGAAGGAAGATGAGACAACAATAAAAATAAGCAAAGAGAATGGAGTCAGAGAAGCGCATTAAACAGCTCATTCTGAGTTAGTCACCTGGGAAGGTTGTCTGTAGTCACAGCGAATTTTTCCGTGAAAAATTCTGAAAAAGGGCAAAGAAAACCTGCCCTGACCTCATGTGACAGGAAGAATTTAAGTTGTGGGAGGGAGGGAGCTCTTAAGAAAGGTCTGCATATTTGAGGACCTCTCGGTGTATGTGCTTTTGCCAAAACCCTTTTGAAAGTAGACAGGTGAGAATTGAAAGACTGAAGGCAGCATGAGACCAAGGAAGAAGTACAAGGAATGGTTATAAGTCACCCCCCAAAATCATCGTTGATCGGGGAGTGAAAATCGTTGAAAATCAAGTTGATTTCGAGCTTGGACTCTGACCTCTTTAAGCAATACTTGTGTTTTCAACAGACCCCACTGGTCAGGGGCTGCCAGGACAAAGCAGCCCAGAAGAGGCATTCTGCAAACCCACTGGCCAAAGCTTGAAAGTTGCTAACACACTAAGGAAGAATGTGGTGCTAGGCAGAGTCCAGATAAGAAGCTGCTGGTAACCTGAACAGCTCTGTTCAAACCAAGAAGGAGGTCATTTGATCGTCCTGATTGCTATTCTTCCCTCTTACAGGAAACGGTATGCCTTCCCGGGGGCTGGTCTTTCCCAGCAGAACTGCCCATCAACTCCTTGACTGCATAAGGGATTGCCTGGTATGGAGGTAAGTCACCCAAGCTTGGTAGAAAATGGCTCCAGAAAATCTTTTTAGCTCACCCGTGAATCACAGCTTCCAAGAAAAGGCTTCTTCTTCTTCTTCTTCTTTTTTTTTTTTTTTCCCAACAGCTAAGTTAACACAGGTTCACTTCCCTGAAAGGGCTCCCTTCACCTCCTAGCTCTGCGTCCTCCATCACTGCCCCCCAGTTGGCTCCCAGTTGGCTCACCCAACAACTGATGAGTGGGAGTTGTACCTGGGTGTCAGTCCCCCACAAATCCACAGCCTTTTCCAGCACACCGACCCTCAGTCGAATCTACTAGATTAAAAAATGCAAGCTAGTCCCCACCGCGCCATCCAAACCCAGAAAGCTCTGAGAAAGCATTCTTTAAAGTGACTCATTTCATAGCAAAACCAGTTCTGAAAAAGGGCAAAGAAAACATGCCCTGACCTCATGTGATGCCATCGACAGTCTCTCCCAAATATATATTCTACTTCACCATTTCTCTAATAAGACCCTTAGGGAAAGGCCACACATACAGAAATACAAAACTTAAAGATGAGGTTGTGGATCTCACGGATTTCAGATCTTCATAAGACCCTATGGTTTGTACTACTATTTTTTAAAGGAAACAAACCCACAAATTAATTAATGGATACTGATATACCATGGATTACCAGAACAAACATAGGAGGGGTCCCCCCCCCCCAAAAAAAAAAAAAAACACAGAATGGCACTGGATGGAGCAGGACTTTTATAGTGTGCATTTTTCCTGCTAGATGAGCATTAAGCAACTCACTCTGAGTTAGTCACCGGAAAGGTTGTGGTCACAGTGAATTTTTTCGTTAAAAGCAGTTTTGCTCGAACCTCGTTTTTTGGTGTGTGATGGCCAACTTAAGAGAACAGTGTGTGGCTGTGAAATTTTGTTCCCAGCTTTGGAAAAATACCCCAGAAAGTGTTTTGATGTAGAACACAGCTTAGAAGGACAATGCTACGGGGGAAACTCAAGTATACAAGTGGTCTATTTTCAATAAAGGTGAAACGTCGCCTGATGACAGACCTTGTACTGGACGTCCATCAACTTTCTAAAGGGGCAAACATGTCAACTCATAGTACATTCAGAGGTCGTTCCACCAGGTCAGACTGTTAATCAAGCTTTTTATTCAGAGGATCTGAAAGGACTGCATAACAATGTGCAACAAAAAAAGGCCTGATTTGTGGCAGATGGGGAATGATTTTGCCACCACAACGCAACTGCTCATGCGGCCATCTTGGTGCACCACTTTGGGGCAAAGAACAGCATCCCTCTCCTGACATTGCTCCATATAACTTCTCTTTGTTTCTGCAAATGTACAGGGACATCCAAGGACAGCAGTTGGACAAAGTAGAAGAAGTGAAGAAAAAGTCAGGGAGGTGCCACCCAAACAGAAATGAGTTTGAAAAATGTCCCCAAGAATGGCATCTCTGATTTGACAAATGTATTAAGTGTAACAGAGAGTACTCTGAAGGTGATAGGTTGTTTTGTAAAATGAAATTAAATACATAGCTTTGAACAAAATTTTCTGGGTTTGGAGGGGTACCCCCTCACATCTGTATATCAGTCTCAGACCAGCCAGAATGCTTCTTAGAAATAAGACTTCAAATAAGACTTCATCTCATGTACTTGGAACGTGTTATCAGGAAGAGACCAGGTCCTAGAAAGGGCATCATATTTGATAAAGGAGTCCATGAAAAAGGGAAAGACCCTCAACAAGATGGATTGACACAGTGGCTACAACAAAGGCTTCATAGTACTGACTATGTGGATGATGGCTCAGGACTGGGGAGGGGAGGAGTGTTCTATGATAAATACAAAGGGTTTCTGTGAGTCAGAAACAGCAGTTAACAATGAGTCACATACCCAATGTCAGCTGGCTAGTAACTGTCAGAGCCTGGGGATACACATAGCACCTTGATTTCAACACTGATGATTGTAACTCCCTGTCAGCCCCACTTCATATAGTAAGAATATAACTAACACACAGAAAACGACATCCCTTCCTTGGGCCTCTATTCAAGCCCTCTGCCCATGTTAGAACTCTTTGTTTTAATAATCTGGCACTCTGTGATGCTCAGCTTCCCAACACGATTGCTGAAGACAAAATAGATGCATAAGTAAATGTGGTGAAGAAAGCTGATGGTGCCTGGCTATTATAAGATAAACATCTGGGGTCTTAAAGGTTTTAAGTTAAATATGCTGCCATCTTGCAAGGAAGCAACAAAGTCCACATGGAAGAAGCACATCAACCTGTGTGATAATGGGGTGTCGATGGAATCAGGTATCTGGCATTGGAGGAGCCAAAACAAACAATTTTATCGATTCAAAAAGGGAAGGGTTGGAGTGGAGACCCAATATTCATCTGTAAACAACTGGACACACTCTCACACGGGGTTCACAAAGAAGGGATGAGTCAGCCAGGGTACAGTTTAGCACTGAAGAAACACACATTTATTTATTTCTTTAACGCTTCCTCCCCGCCCCCCACCCCCAACATCAAGATCCAGTTCTACCTTACAATTCCAGCTAGACTAGAATGTGTACACAGGGACAGATGGAACTCTGAACACATGGAACCCAAGATAGATAGACCCCTCAGGAACAGTAATGGAAGTAGCAATACCATGAGGGTAAGGGACCGCAATGCTCAACTATTTCCACCCCAACCCCAACCCCAAGGGGACAAACAACAGAAATATGGGTGAAGCGAGACAACAGACAGTATAAAATATGAAAATAACAATAAGTTATTATTTATCAAGGGTTCATGAGGGTGGGAGGGTGGGGGTGGGAGGGGAAAAAGAAGAGCTGATACCAAGGGTTCAAGTATTGAGAAAATGCTTTGAAAATGATGATAGAAACATATGCATAAATCTGATCCATACAATTGATGTATGGATTGTTATACGAGCTGGAAGAGCCCCCAATAAAATCATTCATTAAAAAAAGGAAACAATGAAAGAAAATGAAATGACCCTTACTGTAGTGTTTAGAAAGAGGTAAGCATTGGATCAAAGGTAGGCGGTTCAAACTCAATGACTACTTCTTAAGACAAAATTGGCTAGTTGTTCCCAGAAAGATTTACAAAGTCTTGGGAATCCTACACAGGGATACCTCAGTGGTCAAATGGTTCTAAGCGCAAACCTCAGCTACTCAAAAAGCAAAGTTCAAAATAATCCACTCCATGCAGATTCAAAACTTTGCTCCATCAAAAATCCGACTTGGAAAAGCCTGTCTAGGCTAAGAGTGAGTTCCACACGGCATCTGGCCGCACACAGAGGCAGAGGGTGACACTTCAGTCTAAGCACCGCGCGGTCTCTCAGCCAACATATACAGTGCTTGTGTTAATGTGCTGAAACATTCGTCACTGGTGGGGGTTGCACTTTGTTTCTGTAAAATATGATAACCACGGCTCCAAAGAAAGTTAATGATACCAGCAGTAAAGCGAAGAGGAAGACTGTGAGAACCACCAGAATTCAAAGAAGAAATCATTGCAAACATTGAATCAGGTCACCTGTGTCTGATGTGATGACTGGATATGTGAGTCAAGTATCGAAATGAAGAAAGTTTCTAAAGGTATGAAATCATTAACCACGAAACAAAAACCCTGACCATGGAAGAGGTTATGGAGAATCTAGCACTGATTTCTATAAATCAGAAACAAGTGAATGGCTAGAACACAGTATCCGGGGGAAAGCCTCCATAGTGAATTTGCAAGTATATTTTGGGATCTCAGAACCAATTATTTCGTTTCTCATGATGTTTTATGGGGAAAATATGTTTGATTTTCTAACCTTGAGCTGTTCGGACACAATTGTGAAACAAATTGATCTCCACAACCGAGGCACTCCTGTGTCAGGTCCCAGTGAGGGCAGAGGCAGACTCCGGGGTAGGGGGTAAACTCCACACTCAACGTCACTGAGTCATTCTGACTCGCAGCAACTCCGCGGGGCAAGGCAGACCTGCCTCTGTGTCGTTCCAGGACGAACGCTTCACAACAGCAGAGAACCTCGTCTTTCTCCCGCGAAGCACCTGGTGGTTTCCTACTGCTAGCCTTGGGGTTCGCAGTCCAACCCGAGCCACAGTGTGGCCGTGACTCCTGTGGTAGTGGATACTGGGTAACAAAAAGAAAGCAGTGCCAATTCAACAAGACACTCTCACTCCCAAGTCATTGTTGTTTGCCTACAAAGATGACCAAAGTCATAAGCCCTTTAAGGTCCTTGCTCCAAACCGCCCCGTATGAGACGTATCATTTGCCCAAACTCAAGAAGCTTAAAGTTTATGGAGAACAAATGAGCTGATATGGAAATCGAAGAACAATGCAAGTCAGTGTGTGAATAAGTGCTAACCTCTGTCCTGAAAGTTCAGGCAGTCAGGAACTTCCAAACAACTCCCAGAGCAACAGCTGCAATGGCCGCCCCTCCCCCACCCCACAGCTGTGACCGGGCAGAGGAGGGGCGGACACCAGGCAGGGCCCGCCTGCCCAGAGCCCACCCACCCATGGCCCCAAGTCCCCCCCTACTGCACACAGTCCCTCGATTGTTCTTCTTTATCAAAGACCTGGCGTGACTGTGTTACCGAGCCTTCAGCTAGGGCGGCAGAGGCCAACAACTGCATAGCCAGCAGGCGGGGCTCCCGGGCACAACAAGGCCCTCTGACAAGCCCAGCTGTCCCAAGAGGCTTCTTCCCAGTCCCTGGGGGATCAGCTGCTTCACGAGCTGCGAGATCGAGGGGCAGAATGGGCGCAGAGCAGAGCTTGAGGCCCCAGTGGAGAGGCCTGGGCGGGCAGAGCTCCCTGGGAATCTGCCTGAACTCAAGAAAACCTCTCCCCTCTCTTGTCACCCTCTTGGCTGCATTTAAGTTCAAAGAGCTCTTTCAGGACACTAAATGATCAACTCAACTGCCAGCATGTGCCCTGAGTGAAGTCTGAATTCAGATTTTTAAAAAACATGCATTTATATAAACTTATACATTACCAGCATAAGTTAATATTAATATAAAATGATAAATGGCTCAGGAAACCTAAGATTAACCATTGTGAGCTATACTTCCTTTTGCAGGACATATCAGAGCCTCCGCTATGTTGTGAATCTCTGGGAGACGTTCTTTTCCAGAACCTTCTCTGGGGATTAAAGCACCATAAAGCTCACTAAAATGCCAGAGGGCTAGGTCACTATTCATTGGGTTTCAAGCACAACGTGTGCCTACATAATAAAATATATTAACATACATAGTGTATAGATACATAGTTCTATAGCTGTAGAGAATATTTTTAGAACAATGGAACTGAAATCTGAAGGTATCAGAAATATTATTTACCTTCCTAGTATAGCAATGGTATCTTCGTGGTGGAGAAGTCGTAACTCTAGAAGATGAGTGGATGGATGGCAAGATACTGACTTTTGAGTAGTTGGTGCACAGGATTCATTGAATAATTTTAACCTTTCTGTATGTATAAACATTTTTGTAGTAAATTCATGAAGTGAGGGAACTAGAAACACACTTATACTTCATCATGAAAGAAAAACAAAAAGAATCCAAGTATCATTCCATGAGCATCACAAACATCCATGGGATTGTTCAGGGTCTGAATTGAAGGAAGGAAATGCCCAGGCCTTCTCTGAGGACCTTCTGGGAGAATTTAGGCCTCTACTCTCTGGGCGGGCCTAGAACACCCAACAGTTGACACCACCCAGGGGCTCCAGTACAGCTGTATATAATTTTAGTTTTTTATTAATTCAGAAATCATTTCCATATTTGGAAGCATTTCTGGGCCTAGGGCCCTAAAATATGAATAATATAGTTTTAACCAAAACCACATTTATGTTCATCTTCAAACAATAAACTGTTTACTTCTTGTTCTCCCAAGATAATCATGATTACCTTTCACAAAAATCGGGCATTTACCATGCATCTTCAAAGTATACCCCTTTAAAGGAAGACAGCAGCATACTATCTCAAGATTAAAGAGTTAAAAAAATCCACTTTGTGACTTTTATAAACAAAACATAAGCAATCATAAGTCAAGAAAATCCACTCCTACTTCAGGCGCTTCTCTGCTAGGAACCACCTGAACTAGTTTAGTAATCCTTCCTTCTGGTGTGATTTCAGATTCAGTGACATCTTTCCAATACCGTATCAAATCAATAATTTCCTGCTACTCTTCATCACAACGTGAATTTTTGATCCTATACATTTGTCCACAAGCTCGGAGATAGCAGCTGCGACAGGTTCGTGGTAGGTTGGCCGCCAGAAGTGGGCTCGAATAATAATTTTTAAATGTTCCTCATGGAATTGCTAAAAGGTTGAAGAAACTTAGATGACTGTTTTGGGAGACCTTGGGCATTGGTATGTGGTTTAATAAGTAACCATTCTCACCCTACTCAGACACCTATATGAATAACTTACAAATTACCAAGAGAATTACTGATAAGAAGGTTGTATGATACATCTATTGTTGTTGCTAAATGCTATAAATTCAGTATCAGCGCATGATAATCCAAGCATGCAGAGTAGAACTCCACAAGGCCAACACCAAACTTATTGTTATCAAGTAAATTTTGGTATAAATCAAATTTATTATTCAAGTATTTCTCTTCGCCAGCCCCCCCCCAAGAAAATGAATCCCCAAACCTTTTGCTGGCATCTCATTGATCATTTGGCATCCCTGCATGGCATGATGGTGAGAGAGGAAGACCAAGGGAGAAAGGAAGGAGGGTCAAGCCTCCCCAGAAGCCCCTCAGAAGAAAAGCCTGGTGATCTGCTTTCCCCAAAATCACCTAGACTACAGAGGGACTCAGACACACCTGGGACCTGGACTGGGGATGGGATGTGTCCAAAGGGTACATAACCTTTCAATTTCCAACCCTGTTCCACACAAAGCAGTGTTCCAGGCACAACCCCTTCAGATGCCTTATCCTCTGATAAGGGCTTAATAAGGGAATTACAGTGATCCTGGAAGAAAAAAGGGTTTATTTTGGGCCACAAAAAATAAATGGGACAAAAATAAAATAAAATAAAATAAAATGGACTTGGCTGTACCAAATAGATCACACATTCTTGACAGGTAAGAGGTTGGGAAACTAAAGCCAAACACTCCAGAGTCTCCTTCCTCTCCTAGTGGACACCAGAATACAGGTGAGACCAGGAGAGATCAGCGTGAACAAAGGCATTTGTCGGTAATAATGGAAACAGAACTATCTATCATCCCAGGTTCCAATGAAACTAAGGTGGGGAAAACCAGCTTTGAAGAGTCACAGAAAGTGCCATCTTAAACCCAGTTCTCTGACTAAACAGAGAGGCCCAGAAGGAAGGCAGTTAACAAAGTCCGCACCCCCCCCCCACACACACACACACACTCTCCTCCTTTCTCAGGGAGGGGGCTGGCTGGAGGACCCAGCTGTACGGTCCTGGGATCCTACAAGGGGCCCAGGACTTTGACTTCAAGAATCTTCCTGAGTCATCCTGAGCACGTCAAACAATAGTTTGCATTCAGGAGACAACAGAAGCCTCATCTGACCTGGCCTCACTCCGGGTGGACAGCGTACCATGTGCGCGGGGATCCGGGTCAGAAGGCCGCCAGCTGCACCCCAAAGGCAGTTCAGGCTGAAGGGACTCCGCAGACCCTGAGCAGTGGGCCACAGGGTGGAGTCCCCTGAGACGGGCACCGGAAAGACAACTGTCCAGTAGCTGTGGGGATGGGGGTGGGGTCAGCACAATGTGGGCAGTTGGGACCTCTGCATGAATCTTCTCATCATTTCCCATCTGCCCTGCACCTGCCTCCTCCTGCTCTGACACTGCTCCGAGTTTGGGGATAACTACCTGCCTCCCAGGATGGGAAACGAGGTGGCTGGAGGGAAGAAATACAGGGAGACTATTTCTGGAGACCTGACTCTACCTTTCACATTGTGAACAAGGTCTAGTCAAGAAAGAGCATCTTTTAAAAGCCATTTGCTTGACATGACCTTAATGCAACACAATTTCCAGAATTTAAGGTTAACCTCAAAAGCTGTTACTTTCAAATGACTCTTAACAGTAAGGCTAGCAGTGCATCAGTGATGTCAAGACACCTGTAAGGCAATTTCTCTCATCACCCTATTTGCAAATGAGGCCCCTCAAACCTAATCCAAACTCACTGGCATCGAGTTAATTCTGATTCAGAGGGACCCCACAGGACAGAATAGAACTGCCCCTCTGTGTGGACTTCCAGGGCTGTCAATCTTTCTGGGATCAGATGACCTCATCTTTCTGCTGAAGAACAGCTGGGTGAGTCAGAAATACGGGCCTTGCTGATAGAAGCCCAATATTTAACCACTACAAAAGCAGCTTGCTTTCAAGCGAGGCACACAGGGGCTTAATAACAAGTGCTATTAGTGCACGGCGAGACAGAGTCCAACCGCAGCAATGCGACCACAGAATCCACACCAGTGTGTAACTGTTTGGAATAAGGTTTGTAAACCAGTGGAGGCCTTTGAGCTTCTCTAGTGACACATAACCAAAAGACGAGTTGTGATGCAGTCAATTCTGAGACAAGTATCACACGGGGTGTTCAGTGGCTAATTTTTCAGATACCAGACCTTTCTTCAGCAGTGCCTGTAGATGGACTCAAACCTCCAATCTTTTGTTTAGATGCCAAATGCCTCCCAGGGTTAAACCATTACAAATCCATTGTAGAACTGGGCTTCAGGCCAAGTCTAAAGACATCCACCCAGACCAATGCCCCTCCCATCCAAAGGGGACCATCTCTCCAAAACACCCTAATATGTATGAAGAACAATGGAATATGCAAGCATTTTCTTTTCTTTCCTTTTTTTTCTCTTGCTATGTGAAACTAATCTAAAGAAAGATTATTCAGCTGCAATAATGCCCGAACTGACTGCTTTAAACAAAACCAAAAACCTCGGCATCATAAGTAGTTCCTAGGTTTTTTTGTTGTGTTTTTGTTCTGTCGGGGGTTATCGCTGTTGTGATTAGGTTCCGATTTTAACTGAAAAGGGGGTGGAGAGTAGTAAAGGATTACTCAAAAGCAAACCTGTATTTTCCTCTTCCATAACTATTACAGAGATGACAGTAGGCTGAAGGCTATTTCCTACTTACTTAAAGCTGCTCATTCACTGAGGTAGTTCATATTTGTGTCACCTAATCTGATGTCAATTTGAGGATTAAGAGTGTAGGGGTGGAGTCTAGGCTGTCAATCTGGTGATAGCCAATGAGACCTCTGTGTGGGCGTGGTCTTCTCCTGGAATTCTGGAAATGTGGCAATTCCTTCTTGGAGGCGGGAAACATTCTCTCTCAGTTCATTTCCTTGGAACTTTCTACTGACAACGCTCACTGCCCGAGAGACTTGACTGACAAGGCTGGCTCCCCGCCAGCCATCCCTGAGAGGAAGCCACATGGACCTACCCTGATGCGGCCAGACACCTGAACCTAGAGAAGCCACGTGGCGACTCTCCCCAGCGCTGAGATGCTTACACCACCACTGGACCCAAAGGCTTTCTACCTGCTGGCTTGTGTTCGTTCTGCATTAGGCATCATTGCATGTGTTTCGTGAAATCTGAAGAGGACTTTATAGATTGGATTTATGACATATACATATTTATAAATTTGTTTCCCTAGTCTACTCAAACTGACCCAGTGTTCATTACAAACAGTTTAAAGAAACTACAAAATCGTTGCCAAAAGCAAAATGTATGAACAATGTTAGTTACGTGGCATCTACAAGTCTTTCAAAAGACATAAAGGGAGGAGGGTAGGGAAAAGAAGGAAATCTTCCATCACATGCATTAGTTGTTGCTACTGGATTCCAACAGAGAGAATCTGCCCAGTCCTGGGTCGTCCTCCACAATCAATGTTACGTTTCAGCCACTGTGACAGCTGCAGTGCCAATCCATCTCGCTGAGACTCAAATCTTCCTTGCTTTCTCTGCCTTCTTCCTTACCGAGGGTGATATTCTCTCCAGGGTCTGGTCTCTCTTGATAACTGAGTCACCACGTGTGAGATGATCAATGGAGCTGATCAATGGCAGTCACTCGACAGCTGCGAGTTTGGGGCATTTTTGATTTTCAATTTCACTATTGAGGCTGCAACATCTACCACCAAGAAGGTAACTAAGATGAATGATGAGGTCCTCCCTTTATATGTAAATCTGTGACCTACAGGGTCATCTTTGGGCAGAGGCAGAGGAATAAGTAAAGCAGACAGAACACACACCCCATGGACTTCTTCACCACCCATCCCACAACAGTAGGGCAAAAAGATGTAACAGCATCACCAAAATTGCTGTAGTTGGCTGTCAGCGATCAGTTCCTGATTCAGGGAAAGCCCACGCAAATGGGGGTCGGTCTATAGCAACCCAGAGGGTTTTAAATGGCTGGTAGCTAGGTCCTTCATCCCGGTCTGTCTGGAAGTTCCACCGAGACCACCTCACATTCTAACAATTTGCAAGCTTCCACTGACAGGTGGTGATGAAACACAAATGCATCTCTGGGAAACAACGCAAACTTGGAAAAGTTATCTTTAAAGCAAACACGGGTTCCCCAAAGTAGAGAGGTGTCCTCTCAACTCTATCACAGGTCCTAAAATATTGTGGGAGCTCCCTAAACCTTTGTTAGATGCACTCATTGAAATCTGATTCTATTTCTCTAGAAGGGCTCCCAGCATGCAAGCTATGTTGTCAGTCAAAGACCCCTTTCACTAAAACATGATGGGCTGTTCTGCTAACAAGGTATTTGCAGAATGAACAGGGAGCCACATTCTCGTGGAATCCAGACTTTCTGGAACTACTGAGGCTGCATGAAGCCCTGGAACTGTAGCCCGAAGAAAAGCCATAAGCCTTCCATGAAAAATATCCCCTGAACAAACAAAACAATACTTTTAACTTCAGAATGTTTAGCTTCAGATAGTTCTTTTGAAGAACTATATCTATCGGATCCACAGACTTGACCGGAGGATGAAGGAGTGAAGAGTCACTGGGGGAAGAATGATTAAAAAGGGGCAGTGAGAAGCGTGGCTCAGAGTAAAGAATGTAAATTAATCTTCCTGAAGTGGTCACATACCATCGCTAAACCCGTGCACATTTTGCTGGGGTAACCTTCAGCAACAATAAACGAGGGAGGGAACAGGCAACTGATAAACCCCAGAGTGTCTCACATTTGTTGGACAAGCCTTTCCCAAAAATGTACCAAGAACCACATGGGTCTGAGCACCTCAAAATCAGAAGAAGTTGTCCGTTCATGACAACTTAAAAGAAGCCTACAGACAGCAGCTGCACATGCCCAAACTAAACTGAGGGGCTGGCTCTGGACTGGATTTTCACAGGATTCCACCTGCCAATGATTCCAGCCTGCCAGATCTACACAGGGACGCCCAACCGGTGCTTACATAACCTCACCCAAGGCGCTGCCCGTCTTCCGCTCAGATCCTGTGCGTTCCTGTCAAGAGGCCTACCACGGGCTGAGTTAGAAAGTGATACGCAAACCCAGGGAGAAAGGCTCAGTAAGCCGTGGCAGCAGAAAACCACCAAACGGGAGGGAGAGGACAGGCCAGATCCCCCGTTTGGGGCAGAAACAGCAAGAGTGGGGGCGGCGGCAGGATGCAGGTGTTCCTTGAGGAATCTGTGAATCCCTTTGAGACGGAACTGACGCAGGCCAGGGGCCTTGGAGAACTATGGAGATGCCTGGTTTCTGGTTACACGCAGGCCTGGCCAGGGTCAGGAAGCAAGCCGAGCAATTTCCACCTGTGCAGCACACAGCAAAGCGCCTGAGCAAGAACTCAGTGGGAGGAGGGGTGCTAGGCAAGGGCCCCCCAAAAGGCAGGTCACATTCCACAGAAGGGAGGAGAGACAGACCAATTCCTTGTGGGGTGCTGGCAATGTATCTTTCTGCCTCTAGGGCTTCTGTGGTTGTCAACGACCCCATGTGACAGAACTGCCCCTCTCCTTAGTGCCAGAGGGTGTTCCAAACCACCCATGTTCAGTCAGTAGCCAGGTGCGTGCCCAGTGCTCCCCTCTAGGCTTGCTGTATAGTGGTTCTGGCCTCAGGGCAACCCCAAGAGATGGATGGAGCTGCCCCCAGAGTTTTGTTGGCTGCAGGTGTTAGACAAGCAGATAGCTGGCTCTTTCTTCCACCAGCTGCGGGGTTGGTTTGCTGAGCATCTGACCATTCACACCCTCCTGCCAGGGCCCCTGTCCTGGGCTTCTACATCAGAGTATTTGTTCAACACTCTGACCAGAGTCGGGTTTTTTGTTCTTCTTTTAAGTCACAGAATTTGCGATATGAATTCTTATCAAGACCATCCTAGAAAGGGGGACACGGGACAACCAAGTATTTAAATGGCAGGCCGGGGTGAGCCAGGCCCGTGGCAGGCAGGGCCTCAGTTTCCTCACCTACACAACGGAGCTAATAACAGACCTGATTCTGATGCTAAAAGGGTGCGTCACATCTGGGTTTCGCTATAGCTGGCACGGGTTAGTGCTCAGGAAATGTTCCTTACCACTGCACTGGAAGTGTTCAGACAGCAAATGACTTGCTATGGCTGTGACTGCTGTTAGCAGCTGGAATCAGTGCAGGAGTCTCAAGTCTCACAAAGCCGGGAGCTCAGGGGGCCGGCCAAGTAAAACCAGGCTAGGAGAATGAGGGAGCAGCAGGAACCTGTCCCCAAGGAGGCAGGCTAAACGAGGGGTACAGAATACAGGAGCCCCAAAGGGAGGGAGGAGCAACCGCTAGTGAGCCCCCACCTCCCAGGACTCCCAGCCTTCCTTCCAGAAACAGGAATGCCAGTAAGGGTTAAACAGAAAGTTAGTCACCGGGACGCCAGGCTGAATGACTGCAAGTGAGGCTGGCAACTGGCAAATGGGTGAGGCCTGGAGTTGCCGAACCAGTCACGTGAGATGGCGCTCCCACAACTGCCCGGAGGAAACGAGAAAGTCACCTGGGGACGAGGAGAGCCCCACGCAGCAGGCCTAGGAGAGGCGCTTATGAACCACCTGCACTATAGACAGCTGATTGAACAGGAGGAGGAGTTGAAGCACTTGCTGACGGACGATCACAGACGGCAGCCTTCAGGAAGGATGACGACTCGACGGAAAGAAGGCCCACCTCCTCGCAATGTGGCCCAGTGGGTAACCTCATGCCACATGGAGAGGAGGCTATGGGGGAGGGGGGGGGCGCGCAGGCAAGCACATCATGAGTCACAACGTCAATCAGCACAAGAAACAAGAGCTGTACTGCCCGGCTCAGGGGAAGCTGCTGCCCAGGACACCCTTACAGAGCCAACAAGCAGAGGACTTTGACCCAAGCCAGGGTGCTTCCCATAGCCCCACCCAAGTGTCAAGGCCCGGCCGTAACAAGGAAGATGGGGTGGGGGGGGTGGGGGGCGGGAATTCAGGCTTGGAAGTTGGGGTGTTGGCGAAAGAAAACTGACAGCACTGTAAACGGCCAGAGGAACAAGGACATCTCAGTCTTGGCCAGTGAACTTCTGAGTGTCGGAAGTGTGCTACATTAACAGGGCAGGATGTTTGCAAACACCAGTAGAGCTTGCCTCCATGGCTGGCATTTGACAGTACTCGCTGCCACATGTAGAAAAAAAGAAAAGAAACATCTGTCTTGGAAGAAAAAATGGGCCCAAATGCTCCTCGGAGGCTGGGGTGGTGAGACGTTCTCCCGCATCATGTGGCCAGGTTAACAGAAGGGACCAGAGTCCTGGACCCAGACATCATGCTTGGTAAGTAGAGAGTCAGCAAAAGTAATCCTAACAATGTGATCTTCAGCGAGCTGAATTAACCAAGTGGCTGCAACCATCAACTCAGATATAACAAGGGCCCTGGTGGTGGTTCCTTCTATGTGCCCAGAGTCCCCGAGCAGAAGCCGACACAATGGCACCTGATGACAGTAGACAAGGACGGGAGAAAAGGGGCAGGGTAAAGGGAGGACAGGCATTGTCATTGAGGTTAATCCCGGCTCAAAATAGCCCTCTAGGATGGAGCAGGACTGCTGCACCAGTTTCCTGGGCTGTGGATCGGACGCAGCCAGCCACATTTCCTCCCAGAGCGGCTGTTGGAATCACAATGAGAACCTTCAGGTTCGGGGCAGGGCACGTACCCACGTACCCACGGAGGGCTAGGAGACAGAGATCCCCTGGATGAAGGGGGGGGGGGGTCAACCTGTGGGATGCGGTTGGTGGTCGGAGAGCCGGTCATTCAGTCCTGGTGACCCACTGCGTAAGTTACCAAGGCTGTGACCTTTCGGAAGAGAGCCCCAGGGCTGTTGCCTGAAGCGCCCCTGGGTGGATTCCAAGGACCACTTGTCATCCTTTCAGCTCCTAGTTGAGTGTCTCCAACTGTTCACCCCTCAAAAGGGGCTGGTCAGAAGTCATGAAAAACCCAAGATTGGGAGGAGCGGATTCTGCAGGAGAGAGATCAAGGTATTGGATGGCTAGCATAAAGTCCAAAGATGAACTCCGAAAACCAGGGGAAAGAGGATCCCTCCTGGTATGTGGTTCCAAGACGGGCTATGAAACTTCAAGGTCAGCAGTTGGGAGGCCCCGCCGCTCAAGGTGAGAAAGACAAGGCTTTCTGCTCCCATAAAGATGACAGCCTCGGAAACCCACCTGGGCTACTCCACTCTGTCCACAGCGTCACTGTGAGTCAGACTCAACTCCACAGCAGTTAGTTTGGTTTTCTGGAATAGGTTAGACACACGGAAAAAATACGCGCGAGTCCCAGGCACATGGTGAGTGCCAACCTTGCCCAGTTACTATTCGGAGCCCTTGGCAGATCGAACTCATCTCAAACTTCCTGCCATGGAGCCAGATCCGACCTAGCAACACTGTATGACAGGGCAGATCTGCCGCTGCGGATTTCAGAGACTAACTCTTTAAGGGGAACAGACAGCCTTGCTTTTCTCCCAAGGGACACCTGGAGCTTTTGAACTGCTGATCTTGGAATCAGGATCCCAAAGTGTATCCTTTGCGCCACCAAGGCTCCTCAATTGACCGAGCCCTGGCAAGGAACCTGTGAGGCAGGTGACAATTGCTTTCAACCCCCTTTTGCAGATGTGAAACCGAAAGCACACAGGTGGTAAGGAACGTGCTCTCCTCCCACAGCTGTGAAGCAGGGCAGGCAGCATGTCCATCCGGGCACCCTGGTTCCAGAGCCCCCAACGGGCCGCTCTGAGGAGCCAGAGCCGATCGTGTCAGTGTTCAGCACAGAGTGCACGCGATGAGACTACTGCACAGCCCCCTCCACCACTGATCCTGTGATGCTCGCAGAGCTCAGTTCAGAGTCTCAAATAGAACATCGATGGGTCGTCACTCACCTAGGAGCGAAGGCGCCTGGTGGAGCAGGGGATCACCACACATCAGGCCCTCTGCTCCCAGGAAGATGCCCGGTCTCGGGAAACCATGTGCAGCTCAACTCTGTCCTACGGGGTGGCTAATGAGCTAGCCTCGATTTGATGGCAAACTTTGGGTTTTAAGCTAATCATCGTTCCAGAACAAAGAATGGTTTAGTGAGCCAATGACTGGGATAGGCTGGGATTCGTTTAAAAGCTATATTCTCATCAGGTCATCTATCTCTTAGACAAGAAGTGCTATTGGGGGAGGGGAATCTCACTAGTATTTAAAAGAAGAATTAAAACACCACCCAGATGTTGATCTGCCTTTGGTGACGTTGTTGGGTGCTGTTCAGAAATCTCACACTTACTTCCCTTCAACTCTACTTTTTAATTTATTAAAATCACTTTAGGGGGGCTCATACATCATTTTTCCCAATACATACATACATACATATACTGTGCCAAGCGCCTTCACATGTCTACGGCCGTTATCATTCTCCAAATATCTGCTTTTCCACTTGAGCCCTTGACATCAGCTTCCCATCCTTTCCCCTCTGTCTCCTTCAACTTTTAAAAGAGTAGAAACAATTGAAAAGAGGACCGAATTTGCCAAATCTCCCTCTGCTCAGCGTAGTCTCAAGGGTTAGTGAAAAATGTTATGTTAAAAAATAAATATGGGGCTGAGCCCTGGTGGCGTAAGTGGTTGAGTGCGGGATTGCGGCCCGCGGGCTTGGCGGTTCAAATCCAGCAGCGGCTCTCAGGAGCAGCACTGGGTAGCGCCCACGACCACCAGAGGGCAGTGATGTCCACCCCCCCCCCCAAATAAATAAATAAATATGGAGAAGTATCTGGAGCTAACCTGACCTCCATGTATCAAGAAGCCCTGGTGGTATGTGACGGGCAGCCTCAGAAAGCCACAAGGGGTCGCTCTGAGTCAGCACCAACTCAATGGCAGGGGCTTTAGTTTGGGTTTTTACTCAGGTAAAACGTTTGTTCCAAATGCTTTCGGTAGTTTCCTGTGAGTGGTAAGATGACAATTTCATTTCTGTATGAGGCACGCACATCTTTTTATTTTCTTCATTTCTTTAACATTATGTTAAGTTGCCCGGCACAGTCACAAAGTGCTATAAAAGGACAGTGCGGTGGTGGTGGTGGAGGGGGACTACATATAGAAGAGACCTCCAAACACTGACAAATATTGCTAGTATTTCTCTTCCACTGCAGAAACTGTAGGGTTTGCTTCCACTACATTTCGCCTTGTCTGTCACAGCTTGAGCACAGTCACAAGCTTGTATTGTTTTGTTTGTTTTTAAAGCTACAGATAGCAAAGTAGGTAAGGAAGCAATCTCCATTAACAGTTGGCCTTGTTGTTAGCTGCAAGGGGGATTTTACAGGCTGCGAAGCACCAGGCCTGTCTTCCAAGGCAGCCAGTCTTGCAGCTAAGGAGCTGAGCACTCTTCCGCCACTGCCACCCGGGGCCTCCATCATTATCATGAAGGTTGAACCATATGAAACGCGCTTCCAAGAGGTCAAGACAGAGGAATCTTGGTAGCTGTTCATGGTTCATCCTAATAGAAATTATTAGTGCTATAAAGATAAGATCTCTAGCAAGGAGACTAGCTCTAACTGCGACTACATCTCCATTGACAGCTGGCAGGATCAAAGCTACGAAACGGTTGATCTGCACCAGACATAGGAAACCCAGGCCAAAGCAAACCACAGGGTGGGAGGATGTTCTCCTTATACCACAGCACACTCTCGTAAAACGCAAGCCTTCCCATGCTCTCCTGCCCAGCGCGCACACAGTAAAACGTTCAACTGATCCTTGATGTTCTCTTTTCTACTAAGTAAAAAAGGAGGAACCCGGGTGGCAGAGTTGGCTAAGCATTCAGATTCAAATTGTAAGATCAGGGGTTCAGACCCAACCCCTCTGGGGAACAAAGATGAGGCCATCTGCTCCCATAAAGATTTATAGTCTCAGAATCTTAAGAAATAGTTAGTTCACCTCTGTTCTACAGAGTCACTATGAGTCAGAATCAACTAGAGGGCAGTGATTTTTTAATTAAAAAAAAAATGTTCAGCGAGCCTTATCTACATAAGAAGCCAGCATAACATCAAGATTCCAGGTATCAATGTTTTACTCTTTTGAGGTGATCTTATCCCACTAAGAAAGATTTGATTTGTTTCAAGTCATTACTCCTTAACATATGAAGAAGCAGCACTGAACCAGTGAGAGACTGACTGTTTACCATATGAATCAAGCTGCTATAAAGAGACCCCAAATCTCAAATACAATTTAAGGAGAACATTTATTAAGAATGCATCATCCAGATTAGCACAAGGTTATAATGATGACCAAGCGTTTGCTGAGCAAGAGCTTTAAAATGGTCATTGAGGGCAAGGAAAACTGTCACAAAAGCATGAATGATGGCAATTGGGACTACAGACCTGGGAATAAAACCATGATAGGGGCACGCACATTTTGTGGGATAGAAGAGCTTACATGATTGGTTCAGGCACGCCTGGCCAATACAGTTGGGCCAGGATTCACAGCTGGTGATCTCCGTCAAGAACACCCTCTCCCTGGGCTGGCTAGTGGGACGGAGGTAACCCACCTTCTAATGCACTCTGCCAGAGGACAAGACTAGTCCTGACTTCCCTGGTTAACGGTCAGAAGGAATTCACTGGAGATATAGTCTCTGTGGGGCCCTGCAAATGGATTTGGGTCTCTGACTTGCATCCTTATCCCGAGCTTCAAATTTAAGCTCCAGGACAAAGCAAAAGAAGTCTCTTTTCCCTTTAATAAACTGGCACCCCATTCTGATCCCACCCCAACCAGGAAATGAGAACAGCAAGTCCAAGATCTGTGTAAGTGCTACTTCAACAGCCTGTTGACAGGCACCTCAAGGATACTCACTTATTTTTCAAAAAGGTTGTTTTACTTCCTCGAAAACTCATCCTATCACGTTATCATCGATTCCGAGGGACTGGAAACACTGCTTTGCCAGAAGTGGCAGAGGGTAAGACAGCTCTAGTTCTGACTGGTCCTACCCTCAGCTAGGCGGGGGTATTTACAGATCACCCCGGTGCTGATCCGGTGGTTTCATCTAAGACTGCCCTAAAGTCCGATGGCTGACACAGCCCTCCTGGCCTGTCAAGAGATGGAAAAACAATCTGTGCTTGTGCAACAGTGGGGCTGCGGAGCAAACGTGGTCTCGACAGTCCTACAAGTCAACAAAGGTTTCAAAATCAGTAATCAAGCTGATCTCTGTCACTTCAGGGATTTACTGTAACCTAAGATAAATAAGTCATCGTGGGTAAGGTTCTGTCCTCGGCCTTCACGTCCATCAAGAAAATACACTCCACTTCATGATTCTCATTCTCCAGCATTCAAACTTTAGGAAACGGCTCTATTCCACATATGCCACGATGTATATTGAACCTCCCAAACCATGGTCCTTTTCATTGTCTCATATGTGTTGAAGCTGGCAGTGAAGATGAGAAGACAGAAGAACTGATGCTTTGAATGGCGGGGTTGGCAAAGAATACTGAACTGAATAGACTGTGCACTTCCTTTGAACGCATCATACTCAACTCACTGTCACGGAGTATTTTCTGATTCATAGCAATCCTATGAAACAGTCAAACAGCGTCTGCGTATTTCCAAGACACGCTTGGGAGTAAAAAAACTCATCTTCCTCCCATGAAGCGCTGGCTGGTGGTTTTGAACTGCTAGGCTGGAGGTGAGCAACCCAGGAAGAAACACACTACACAACAAAGGCTCCTCGTCAGGCAAGGAGAGTACTGGGAGAATGATGACTCACAGTAGAACATGGAATCAATAGGACAGGGGCAGAGAGATCCCCAAGCTCAACTATGATTTGAGGACCACATGAAGTCTTCCACAAGACAAAGAAAAGGCAAAGACAAGTGTATTTGGAGGAAGGAGATCATCATTATAAAGCCATAATGGTATCCAAGAACTTACCAAAAATTAACCTCTTCAATAGGACATGCAGGGGAGGGGAGGGATAAGGAAACGATCACAAAAACATGGTTGGCAGCAGATCAGTGAAAGAAACTATAGGAGCAGGAATGGGACCGTGATCAGGAGGGACGTGAGGCTCGACAGGCTGGGTCAGACTCTCCAGCAGAGACCGTCACACTGCAACTCACGGCCTAGGGGGCCCCAGCAGCCAACGGCCCACCCCAGGACGAGGCTGGCTCTCTCTGAACCAACCGTTGTCACTACCCGAGAGTGGCAGTAATCACACTTCCTGATGCCTTCTGCCCGAGGGCGAAGCTGGCCACATTGCCAATTAATGGTCAGAAAGAATTCAATGGAGACTCAAAAGTATGTGAGAAGTCAAAAACAGATTCATGGATCCCACTGTAAACCTTAGCCTTGTGTAAACCAAAGCGTCCAGAAGTTAGAGATGGCTAAATGCGTGAATTCTAACCGGCTGCGTGAATTCGTAAGCACAATAAAAGACTATTTTCAGAAAAAGAAAAGAAACAAGAACTTCAATTCAAGCATCGTGTTAGAAGTAGTGAGGCCGGACTACTTACCCCCTGCCAATGCTGTGTCTCGGGGCATCACGGGTCTCTGGTCCTCCACTAGATCCCTCCTCCCCCTGACTACACAATTCAGTACCAGTTCCAGGAATGACGAGGCCTAGCCTCCCTCACTGGGCAACTTTGACCGTGGCACTCACTGACCACTCTTCTTTACCAGCACCCAATCTGCATGGCCTTTTCTCTTTTCTCCTTCTGTTCCTTTTGCTTGGCACAATATCCTCCTTCTGCATCTTTGCTATTGTGGCTGTCATGACCTTCCTGGGCACAAAGGAACTAAGCTGTCAGGTCGGCACCATCCCCAACACCGATAGGGATCAGACCTTGGTGATGCACTGGCTGGTTTTGTTTTCAGTGTCGTGGCAACATGTCAGCTTGTCCTGGTGGCTGTGCAGAAGCTAGACTGGTGGCGAGTCGAACCTGGGTCTCTCACATGCAAGATGACAATCCTGCCACCGACCACCCCGCTACAGCACACCTGGAAATGTCCACTTCGATGCCTGGCTGTGCACCATCCTCCCATCGTTGCCTGAGTCCCTCTCCTGAGGGCCTATCTCTTGGTGGCTAAGCAAGATGTCCTCTTTCAGGGGCCTCCGGCCTCTCCCGATAACATGTCCAAAGGCCCCATCAGCTGAAGCCTCAGCATCCTTGCCTCTAGGGAGCAGGAATGCTGGCTGTCCTTCTTTCAAGACGGATCTGCTGGTTCTCCTGGCAGTCCATGGCGCTTACAATATTCTTCACCAGCACCACCATTCAGGTGCATCGGTTCTTCTGGGGTCCTCCTTCTTCAGTGTGCAACTTCACGTGCATACAGCCACGGAAAGAACCATGGCTCAGGGGCACCTCAGTCCATGGAGGGACTTCCTTGCTCTGCAATCTTGTAAGAGGTCCTGTGCTCCATCTATCCCGCTTATCAGGTGAACAGTCTCCCTGCCCCACCAACGCACACAACACTTGGTAGGTAGGTCTTTGCTTGGGCCAAACACCATCTTCATTATACTATCATGAGTGGCATTCCTCTCGCCTATCTCCTCCTGTTTAACCATGTTTGTGGGAGGCAGAGACAAAAGTTCTACTCCCTATATACCCCTGCCAACACGAACAGCATTTTAAATAAAGAAGTCCCTCGTTGCTCAATCGGTTGCACACGGTGTGTAAGGAGTATAGTACTGCATCGGCGAGCTGTGAGTGCAGGGACGGCGGAGACGAGCACGCACGTGAACTGAGTGTACCCCCAGGGCCCAGCTTCGGGTCTCCACCCCTGGGCTCTTTGCTTCGGGTGGTGGTATACGTTTGGCCTGACTAGAGGGGGAGGGGAATCAGGGAGGACCAAGGAAGTGGCAAAAGCACTCAAGCCATCTGAGCATCTTGCACAAACTTGCAGGGGAACACGAAGGAGCGCCTCGCTACATTCCAGGCCGCAGCTTTACATACAGTGAGTAATTCCCACGAGTATGCTTGGGGACTTCCAGTTAGGAAGCGCGTTTATGTCAGAAGACTGGAAAAATGAGAGCTCCTGCGCTGTTCTATTGTGAGGAAGTGGAATTCTTTCAGTCCAAGCTGACTGAATCCTGCCCACTTGCAGTCCTGAGAAGAAGCTCCCTATGCCTGTGCACAGACATGCGTGGGTGAGGATGGTGGGTGTGATGCCAGCTGCCAGCATAGACTGTAACAGGTCATGCTGATGTCAGGTGCTGATGGGTCACCTCTCACTCCCTCCGAGCCCGGGGGAGCAAAGGCAGCACTGCTTTGCAGGCAACGCAAGGCTGGAGCGTTTCAGGAGCAGATGGCCAGGCCCGAGTTCCAAAACATCTTGTGGTGGTGCTGGTGGTAGTGGCACTCTAAATGGGTGGGCGTGGAATCAAACTACCAATCTTTAGCTAGTTGCTGAACACTTAACCGTCTGCATCATCTGGGGTCTTGCCAACGTTTTTTTGTATATAGGTTCTTAATAAATTTTCAACCACTCCACCTAGTCTATCAGGCTACTGAGGATAAAGCTAATGGCATGATGATCTAATTTTTGTCCCATAAGGAAACTGAACTCAATTATTTTTCTTAGTATCACCCTCCTGCCAAAATTTTCTAAACATCATTTCCAAGCCTAATGACATGATGAAATGACTCTTTGAAATATGTCCTCTAAAAATAAAGAAAAGAACTAGGAGGCATTTATAGAACTATAAATATAGGCATGTATATATATATATAAATATATTAATATATAAGGTTTACAGACCTATATTTTTTAGATGATCAGATGAACTTTTTATTCCCCCAAAGTGGGGGAAAACCAAGGTCTGAAGGTGTGGGACCCCAAAACATTTTAGTATACTGGTACTATTGGTTCAGAGTATTTTTTTTTCGTGTTCTTCCTGTTCTAAAAACTGTATCTTAGGGTCAGGTGCATCTTATGGTCTGAAAAATATGGCATGTACATATATTTATGTTAGGTATTAAAATAGCAGCCAGACATTAGGCATCGACTCAAGTTGCAAGAACACTTTGTTCTAATAACCTGGCATTCTGTGGTGCTCACCTTCCCAACACATGGAAGACAAAATCGGTACATAAGCAAATGGGATGAAGAAGTTGATAGTGCCTGGCTATTAAAAGATAGCGTGGGGCCGAGCCCCGGTGGCGTAAGTGGTTGCGTGCAGGACTGCGGCCTGCAGGCTTGGGGGTTCAGATCCAGCGGCGGCTCTCAGGAGAAGTGCTGGGGAGCTCCCACCACCACCAGAGGGCAGTGATCACCCTCCCAAAAAAAAATTTTTTTTTAAATAAAAAAGATAAGAGATCTCAACTGGACTCCAGGACAGATAAACCCCCTCAGGAACAGTAATGGGAGTAGCAATACCATGAAGATTGGGAGAAAGTGGATAAAGAGGGAGAAAGGGGGAACTAATCCCAATGATTGAGGTATAACGACCCCAGCCCCAGGGACAAAAAACAAAAACATGGATAAAGGGCACATCATAGTGTGAGACATGAAAATAATAATTTATCATTTATCAAGGGTTCACGGAGGTGGGAGGGTGGAGAGAAAAGAAAAAATGAAGAGCTGATATCAAAGGCAAGCAAAAAGAAAATACTTTGAAAAGATGGCAACATACGTACAAATCTGATCCACAAAATCGATGTATGGATTGTTTTAAGAGCTGTAAGAGCCTCCAATAAAATGACGTATAGACATATACTCTATAAGCAGATGAATTATTCCTAAACAAAATTCCTAAAATCATCACTTCTCTAACAATATCTATATTCAACTTATAAGCTCCCTTAGCGTTCTCTTTAAATGAGAGCCATGGGCATACTGAGAAAACAAAAAAACTTCAAGAAAAATAAAATCTAGAGCCTCCCTTTTGCCAGGAGTCCTGAGCATAGATTCCTCTAGAAAGCCGCGAGCACGTGAGAGACATCAGCACTTTGGCGTCTCCTTGCAAGTCATTAGGTTCTCTTCCTCTGCGCCACGACGAAGACAACAGAGGATGCGGCAGCCTGCCCCTTACCCTGGCTCACGAATGAAGTTTGGAGAAGCAAGCTGACATTTCACAGTGTGCCTGTGTTCAGCCACCTGGGGAAGCTCTACGTGAGACAAAAGAAACTGTCCCTGGCATGAAACAGGGACCGATAGAGAGGTCTGAGAGGCTGGCCCCAATCCCCACTACTTAGACAGCCCACCTCCCCCCAGAAGAATTCACTTCAGAGGACAGCCCTGAAGCTACAGCTCAAGGAGATGGGACAGGGATCAGAGCAAATGAAGGGGGAGGGAGAAAGAGTGGAGCACAGCCTGGCCCACCAAGCCCTAGGGACAATATTCCTGCTCAGAGCAGCCAATGCAGAAAGGATGATAGGGCCAGCCCCACTAGGACTCATGATGTCCCTCACTGGCCCGTAGCACTAAGGGGGCCAAGACTGGAGACACAGTGTGGGAACTGTGCCTGATCTGACCCCATCAAACTAAAGGGAACAGAACAACAAGGGTCGCTGAGCGACAAAGTCCCCCGGGAATACCAAAAACAGATTTTGGTAGTAGGCTGTAGCAGGCACCCCATCAAACTTGACTAGAAAATACTCTTCAAGATCAACAAACAGACCTTGAACTATGTTTTCTATAACTAAAAAAAAAAAGCTTTTCTTTTTTCTCCTGGGTTTTGTTATTTTCTTTTTCTTTTGATGCTTTGTTATGCTGTCTTGTTTTTGTGTTTTATTATTATCTCCATATGTCTATGTAGATAAGATAAGCAGGATAAACAATCTGGAGGAGAAAACAGGGGAAAGAGGGAGGCAGGGGAAAGGAAGTGAATGTTAACAAACCCAGAGACAAGGGAACAATAAATGATCTAAAATTGAAGGTGAGGAGGGTATAGGAGGCCTGGCAGAGCCTGATCAAGGGCAATGTAACCCAAAGGAATTACAGAAACTCAAGAAACTCAATTGAATGCTGAACATGATAGTGGGACAAGCGGAAAGTGAAAGGAAATAGAGGAAAGGAAATAAGAGGCAAACAGCATTTATAGAGGCTAAGAGCTCAACTAAATACAGGCATGTACATATGTAAATATATTTATATGATTATGGGGAACTAGATCTATGTGCATATATTTATAGGTTTAGTATTAAGGTAGCAGATGGACCCCAGGCCTCTACTCAAGTACTCCCTCAATGCAAGAACACTTTGTTCTATTAAACTGGCATTCCATGATGCTTACCTTCCCAACACTATCACTGAAGTGTCTGTCTTTGAAGACAAAGACAAAGCGGGTGCATAAATAAATATGGTGAAGAAAACTGATGGTGCCCGGCTGTCAAAAGATAGGGCATCTGAGGGGTCTTAAGCCTTAAAGATAAACAAGTGGTTATATAGCTGAGAAGCAACAAATCCCGCATATAAGAAGCACACCAGTCGGTGTGACCATGATGTGTCGATGGGATCAGGTATCAGGCATCAATGACCCAAAACAAAAAATGTTATCATTGTGAATGAGGAGAAGTGTGGAGTGGAGATCCAAAGTCTATCTGTAGGCACTTGGACATTCCCTTACAGAAGGGTTCAGGGAGGAGACAAGGACATGAGCCAGTCAGGGTTTAGTGTAGCACCAATGAAACATGTAACTTCCCTCTAGTTCTTTAATGCTACCCCACCCCCACCCTACTATCCCAGTTCTACCTTACAAATCCAGCTAGACCAGCCTATGTACACAGGTAGAGATAAGAGCTCTTGATACATGAAATCCAGGGCAGCCAACCCCCTCAGGACCAATATTGAGAGCAGTCATACCAGGAGGGGACAGAAAACAGAAAAGTGGATGGAGAGAGACATTGGTCAGTATAAGACAAGAAATGATAATAATTTGTAAATCATCAAGGGTTCATGAGGAAAGAAGGGTGAGGTGAAAAAAAAATGAGAAACTGATAAGTAGGGCACATGTAGCAAGAAAATGTTTAGAAAATGATGGCAACAAATGGGCTTGACACCACGATGGACTGATGTATGGATTGATAAGAGTTGTTCGAGCCCCCAATACAATGCTTAAAAAAAAAAAACTGTCCTTAGTGAAGGGTTAGGGGATGTGGGACAAAGACATCATGTGCTTATGGAATCACACGCACTCGGAGGAGGGAGGTAGAATCTGTGAGGAAATCTAAGAGAGGTGTGTTTGGGAAACTTGCCTGGGTCTCAGCTTGAAGGGGGAGCTGGGTCAACAAGTTGTGTGACTTTAAGTCGATTCTGAGTCACAGCAACTCTAGAAGACACCTCAGCCCCACCCCCCACCCCTGGACAAGTTATTGGTCTCGAACTGCTGCCCTCCCCGTCCTTAGCAGGCTGTACCACCAGGGACTCCTTAGGAATTCCAGGTGAGGTGCACCTTCCACCTCCACCTCTTCCCTACCTATGAGCCTGCTCACCTTTGCTATTTTCCGATATCGGCTTCCCCTGCAGAGCAGCTGCAGTCCATCGCTCACCCCACCGGGGCTCCTTCAGCAATGTCTCTTTCTTTTCTTATTTTTTAAATGTAATTTTTTAAATTATCACTAAATACTTTTATTGGGGGCTCTTACAACTCTTAGCACAATCCATACACACATTCATCCGTTGTGTCAAGCACACTGTACAAGTTGCCATTATCATTTTCAAAGCATCTTCTTTCTATTTGAGCCCCTGATATCAGCTCATTTCCCCTTGCCTCTCCCCCACCCACCCTGCCTCATGAACCCTTCACAAATTATAAATTATTTCCATATCTTACACCATCCACTGACTGACTCCCTTTACCCCCACAATTTTTAATATAAATCATTTTATTGGCGGCTCATATAACTCTTACCACATCCATCCATCCATCCCTTGTGTCAAGCACATTAGTACCTCTGTCGCCATGATCGTTCATTCTCAAAACATCGTCTTTCTACTTGAGCGCCTCGTTTTTCAGCTCTACCCCCAGACCATTCACCCTCCAGATTCGATGTCATGGCTACAACTTCATGGATTCCCTTGGCACCTCCTCCCCAGGCTACCTCCTGCACTGTCCGAGTTTACATTTCGCTCCCTCCCGAAAGTCTGGTTCAACCCGGTTTCTCTACCCACATGGAACCACAGCCCGAGGTGAAGGAGTCTGGCCTGGAGTCACACTTTGCTTATCGAGGCGTGCTAATGACCCTTTATCATCACTGCTCGGTTTAACTGTCTTCCCTGATAGCCTGCTTGCTCCATCCAGGAAGAAGCCGATTTTGTTCTCATTCCTTTCTACCCTTGCACCGTTAACCAGCGGGCATCGATCGGGTTAGTTCCAAGCCACGGAAATCCTAAGTATGTAAGGACAGAGCTCTGCTCCACAGAACGAGTTCCCAGACGCCCTCCTTCCAAGGCTCCCCACCCTTGGGTGGGTTCAACTCTCCACTGGGTGCACCATCCCCGCAGCACTGTCCGTATTTACATCTACTGACCGATTCATAAAGCAAGCAATCCGTGAAACTGAGCTCTGACCAATATATAAAATATTATAAAATTAGGAATATGTGACCTATACAATTAATAGGTGTATTTGTAGTTGGTGCAAAAACACAATCGAACTTCGGTCGTCTCTGAAGAGAGCTTCGTGAACGAGGTAGCGTCTTTAAAACATCTGTCCTGAAACTCTCCAATTACATTTTCAAACATCCCAGAATCAGAGCATATTCACGTAGGGAAGAACGGGATGGCTTTTTACTGTGTGTCCTTCTTTTTTCCCCTCCATGACAAGAGTTTTCCATGCCGGGCCTTTGGAACGATGTGTCCCAGCATGGCTGGCAGACAGGACAAAGGCACACAAGGGCTCTCGCCAGTTCCAGGGGCGGGGAAAGGTGCTGTTCAGATTTCTAAGGGAACACAGCACCAGGCACGGCACGTAGCTCTGCACAGCATTATGACACGCCAGCCTCAGCAGAGATCCAAACATCTCCACTCTTGCTCCGGTACCTTCTCCCCTCCCTTCCTTCCTGCGTCCCAGTAGTTCACTGTCTGCTATTCCCAGTGCCGTGGGAAGAGACATACCATCCCTCCCTCACCAGACCTGACCAGCTAGCCCTTCTACGGACCACAGCCACGGGCCACGCTATTGCCCCATGTGCAAACGCAGGGAGTGAATCACGGATGACCATCAACACAGTGCCTTCTGACTCTAAAAGCACGATAAAGAACAGCACAGGGCTACGTCTGCTGGCCAAAGCCCTTTCTCTCAGGGCTTGCTCCCCACAGGTCGAAAGGTCTAAGAAACAACGATCGTGGAGCATGAGAGCCAGGGACAGATGGAGCAAAGCCATAGGCATCCACCCGGCTCAGGAGAGAACTTGACCAGCGTGGAAGGAGTCCTGGACCAAGGGAAGACACCCACTGAAAACCTGCTAGTTAGTTGTGTTTCCTCTCCTCCTAGTTCTCATACTGCAGGATTCAATTTCCTCATCAGGAAAGGCGACTTTTTCACCACACTTGCCAGGTGGGCGAGCAGAGGCCAGTCAGACTCTGCGTGATCGAGAAGTATGTCAAGTGACAGTCACCTCAGAGTCTCAGGGGATGACCTACAGAGTAACTGACTAAAGCTACTTCAGTGGGTGAATTGTAAGGTTCTTCCCAAAGTGTCTCCACCTACCCATCTTAGGATGATGGTTTCCTTCTTTCTTTCTCCCCTTGCTTAATCATTCTGGTTCGCTCTTTCACACCAAGTCCCTAGTCCCCAAGAGAACATTTTGCAAACGTTCTAAGTCCTATCCCTCTCCCTGACTCGGGCCACAGGCACTACCCAACCAACTACCTCAACGCCCACTTGTGCCCTTTGCACACCAGTCCCTGCAGCCAGGACTCAGGAGCGAGAAGCGGTAGGGGTCCCCTCGGAGGATCAAAGAGAGAAATTCTGAAGTAGTTAGGAATTTTGTCCCACTGTTGTGCCAGGTTAGTAGGTGTTTAGGAGCAAGTAGGAATACACCCACTCTTAGAATCCAAAGAGCGGGCACCAAAACAAAACAAAAACCACAGCCATCCAGTCAGTTTTACGATGCTATAGAGTGTTTGAGACAGTACATCTTTATGGGCACAGAGAGCAGAGTGGCGGGAGGTAGGGGTGGGGGACTGGATTGCCCAACTTTTGGCTTATTTCAAAATGACAACAGGGTTTCTAACAGGCCGGAGACTTTTGCAAAAATTGGCAGCACACAAAAATGGAAGCTAATTACATCATTACATAATGGCTAAATGACATTACATAACTGCTGGATCACTGGGAATAATGGCCCTGCCAAGTTAGTTGGCACGTAACCTTAATCATCATTATTTATTACCACCAGACTTACGTTCTCAAGGTGCAAAACACTGTTGTACTATTGTCATAAACGTAAATTGTCAAATGACGAGACAGCTAAGTGAGGACTAGGTTTGATGTGCTTGTTTAGCACGTTGCCAGGCGAAGTCCCGAGGTGGTAGGACTGGCTACTAGCTAAAGGTCGGAGATGGGTGGCCACCAAAGGAGCCTAGAAGGAAAGGTTTGGAGATCAACTTCTGGAAAATGAGCCCCTGACAGCCCTTGGAGGACAGTTCTCCTCTGACACGCTTGGGAGTCGTCATGAGCTGCATTCAACAAGCAACAGTTTCTGGTGCCAAATCAAATACCAAACACTCGCATATTTCATTGCCGCCACCACCACCACGGCATGAGGCAAACTCAGAAGCCAAACTCACTGCCATCAAGTCCATGTTGACACCCAGCAGATCCATCAGACAAACTAGAAGCGCCCTTCTGAGTTTTGAGGACTGGAACTCGGGATGGAGGAGACAGCCCCATCTTTCCCCTGCCTCATGTGGCAACTCCTATTATTTTCTCATCAACCCAAAAGAGCAAAACAGTATTCTGTTTCACTTAAATTGTCTCCAGAGAGACAATTCCCTTTATCTCTAAGATAGGCCCTTTCAGAGCGCTTGGAATGCAGTCACCCATGGGCGAGTGAACAGAAACAGCGGCAGCAAACTCAGGAAACAGAAGACCTTTAGGCTGAAGAGGGAACAGAGACAAGAATCTCTGGCGCCTTGAGGTCCTGAAAAGAGAGAACTGGAAAAACCAGAACCCAAGGAGGTTGGCAAAAGGCTTCTCCCAATGAGATGATTGGGTATGCTACAGATGTGCTTCCCCCCCAGCCCTCCAAGTCCCAAGAGGGGATCCCATTCCTTCTCTCTTCTACAAAGAGGGCCTATGTCGGTCAGTAAGGGCAGGAGAGAGAGGGGGAGGGTGGAGACCTGGGATTGGCTCCTTGACTTCATCCTCAGCTTTTCAATCTAATGGTCACTACCCCCAGAGCTCATGGAATATGGGGATATCTGGGTTAGACTCCACACTAGAATACCAAAAAGGAGGGGGGGAGGGTGGTGAGGGGCCTCTCTCTCAGGGACATGCCTCATGTTTGAAGAGTTTGTCCCCTCCTAGGATCTGGTGACCTGGTGAGTGTTCTTACTTTTGCTGGCCACAAACATAAACAGATCATGACTCACAGAAGAGGAAATTGAGGGCTATGGTCCCATATCTGAAAATCTCAAGTCTATGTGCTTCCTGAAGTTCAGGCTTTCTGATTCTTGAAATTGAGACTTTCTGAATCCAGAAAGGAAATGCAATACACTTAGCATCTACAATGTGAGACTCAGAGAACAATTTCACTGATATCTCTGAAGCACAACACCAGGATCTAAAGGGTATGAGATAAACAGCCATCACGGAACTCACGCTGCTGCTGGTCAGAAGTTCTGTCAGCAAAGTAGGCCAACAACCAACTAAACACTTCCAGCTTTTAAACATGGTTGACTTGAGAATTGCCCCTATGGATTTACCCAAACCAAGTCCCCTGCCATGGAGCCTTGAGTCTGACTGACAGCGACCCAACGGGCAGAGTAGTACAGACCATTTTCGTTTCCAGGAACAGACCATCTCAGCCCACTTAGAAGAATGACACGGGCAATTACAGACATATCCATGGTGGTATATTGGCTACACGCTGTGCCATGAACCCTAAGGCCAGCAGTTCCAAACCATGCCAGTCCACAGGAGACAAGAAGATGAGGCATTCTACTCCCTTAGGGTTTTCAGTCTCAGAAACCCACAGGGGCAGTCCCACCCCCTCCTACAGGGAAACGCGGAGTCAGAACTGACCGGAGAGCAGAGTGTATCAGTGACTTAAATATTAGTAAAAAATCCATCTATCCGTAATGTGTCTCCCCAAAGAACTCCCAAGGTGAGTCCTTTTTTGCTGGGAGACCATCACTGGGAGAACATAGCCTTTCAGGCCGTCCACTCTGGTGCCATCAAAACAATATTGGGAGTCTTTCCAGTCAGGAACCATTTGTGTGAGAGATCATCTAGCTGCAGGGCCAAAACTTTACTCTAGCTAGTTCACAGGCAACAAGACATTTTAAACGAGCGAAAATTCGCAAGCACTGAAGTCTCCTACAATGAGAAAGAGTCCTTGAGGTCACGTTGAGCAGATCCAAAGACTGGAATGTCCTACAGCCACATGTCTAGAGTGTCTAAGGGCAGGAGAACCATTTAGGCGAGTGGCTCTCAATCTGTGGGTCACGTGTGACCCCATTGGGGGTCGAATGACCCTTTCACAGGGGCTGCCCAATTCATAACAGTAGCAAAATGACAGCTATAAAGGAGCAACGAAAATAATTTTATGGTTGGGGGCTGGGGGGTAGTCACCACAACATGAGACTGTCTGATAGGAAGGTTGAGAATCCCTGCTTTAGGCAGGAGGGGGAAATGGCAGAATACAAAATTAGTTTTGCCCCATGATCCAATTCATGTAAAACATGTATATAGAGATTTTCAGAAGGAAATGCACTATGCTAACACGGAAAGTGATGATCTCTCCCCTTCTACCCCAGGCTAGTTTTCATCTTTAACTATTTTGAGACATTTCCCAAAAGCATCCAGAGCACTGTATTATAGACAAAGGGAAAGTAGAAAACAGGGAGAGGTGGTTTTCCACTCCTCTAAAGAGTCAGGTTTAAGACACACAGAAGCAGTTCTACCCTGGCCTATAGGGTCACTGTGAGTGGAAACAGATTCGATGGCAGTTTGTTTTGGAGTTTGGTTGGAAGACCCAGTCAAGAAGGCAGCAGACTCAAAAATGTGAAGTGACACATGAGGCTTCTGCAAACATACGGTGACCCTATCAGGGCAACACCACCGTCAACTCCAGAGCCAGTGTCTCTTAGCACCTGTGGCCTTCGTGCCTTAGTTCACGC
>PVJH01023647.1:0-34426 GCA_004026705.1 Nesogale talazaci | reverse complement strand
TCAAAGGGGAAGTGGAGGGAAAGGAGGGGAAACTGATCAAGTCTGACACATAATCGCATCCCTACCCGAATCAGTGGGGTGAATACCAGAAACCATGGGGGAATGTCTGCATAAGACATGAAAATAATAATAATTTATAACTTATCAGGGGGACATGAGGGTTGGGGTGGGGAGGAGGCAAAGAGAAACTGTTACCAAGAGCCCAGTAGAAAGTCTCAAAAATAAAGATGGCAACAGGTGGATTGTTAAAGAGCTGTAAGTACCCTCAATATTTTTTTAAGTTAAAAGAAAAAGATTTGCTGCTTTGAACACTGAGGGCAAAAAGAGACGATGTGCTGTGAATGGACATCAAGCATACCACTGGGGAACAGGAGGAAAGCTCACGAAGAAGTCCGGAGAGCTGAGCTGGAAGTGAGCTGGGGCAGAGAATCTGAAACTTGACCTGTGTCCGAGGATAGCAAAGGTAGAGTGAAGAAACGAAGCAGTGACAGATGGAAAGAAAATTCTAATGGCACCTCAAGGACACAAAGTAAAACAGGATCATGAAACAGGGCACATCCCAGAGTTGGAAAACCAAAAATGAAAAGCATGCTCAGCATATCTGAAACTGAGAGAAAATCAAGAAGAAATCCAAGGCTCTAGTATCAATGTTGAAAGATCCCAGGGGTAAAATATTGATTAATGCAGGGAGTATCAAAGAAGATGGAAAGAAAACAGTGATTAGAGTCATTGTATAATAACTTCCATCATTACAGGAGACAACATAAAGCAAGAACCAATGGATCAGCAGAAAGAAATTCAAGTTGCACTGAAACATTACCCAAAACACGATTTTGCTTATAATCCTTTATTACAGCAACTGGAGGCTTGAGTTTTTCTTGGGTTCTGTACTCAGAGTTCAAACATTAAAATCCATCAAGTTTTCAAGTACTTTGTTATATATTTTTCTACTACCATAAAAGAGCTGTTATGGGAGAAAACTGAATTTGTGGTTTTCATTTTTGGTTTACTAACTCTAGGTATCTGCATATCTCTTTATCATAAAACAATTTGTCTTCTCTGAGTGCCCACTGAACCTTTGTGTTCAACATGTTGACATGATTATTTCTTCCAGGTGCTTTTGCTACTTCATGATTAAAAGGAAGTCTCTTCCGACATTCATTATGCTCTTTTCCTTGTTTCCTGTTTTCTATGACCACCCCCCCAAAAATTATGCCCTTGATATCCTCCCACAGTACCTTAGGTCTACGTTCATTAGTGTTCCCTGACTCAAATCTTTTCTTGGGATGTCCTAGAAATTTGGGTGTGATAGACTCAGGATGTGTTTTGTCTCTTTGAATGTGTTTAATTTTCTTTACTTTAAATTTCATATGATCAATTCATGGTCTATTCCACAGTCAGCCTTGGCTTGGTTTTACCTCCTGATAATGTGTTTCTCCAATGTTTGTTCCCAGAGGTGTATTTTATTTCTGTGTACTCCATCTGTAGGGATCCATGTGCATAATAACCTTTTGTGTTGTTGAACTATGAACAAATAATTGCTTTTTCAAAAGTCAATCATGTGTTAACCAGCTTCGTTTCTATCATCAAGTTGATATTTTCCAACTATGGTTCTTTCCTCTATGTTGCCAGTTTTTCTTCCAATCTTCGATAATTATCATGCATTTTGATTGCACATTTGACCAATTTCAGATTGAAGACTTGCACAAAAGAGCTTGACTCACAAGGGGTGAATGAATAATAATATAATTAGCCAATTATATCTATTGGTTAATGTCTGTTAGTAATTTTACATGAAATACATAATAAATTTAGCAAAGAATTAATAAGTTGGTAAATTGCTGCAGTTTGCGAATGGTATCTAAAAGAGTAAAAATAAGACTTTTATTCTAAAAAAGTTAAAGCACAAAACAAATCAACACAATGATTCGAAGAATTTCTTACTAATTTTGAGAGGCAAAGAGCCTATTCATACTTATTTGTGATACAAAGTTATGTTTTCCCCTCATTTGTCACTCTACTAATACAATAGACTGTTGGCAATTAGAAAAAGACAATGTAATTATTTTTAATATATCCTTTTATTTATAAGAAATTTATTTCAATGATTAAAAGTGATTCATTTTTAAAAGCATAAAATTTCTTATCTTTTAGCGATGTACAGCAGAGTTTATAAAAGTATTCCTTTTTCAGATGAACTCTCTGAGCACTCATGTAATTAAATCCATTTATTTTGTCAAAGAAAGAGCCTAGGGAACAGTAAAGAGTGCTTACTGGCATGAAAGGGGGCATTAAGCCACTATACTGAGTACCAAGTAACTATCCCATTTTGTTTTAAAACTAGAATAACAAATCATCATTATCAATAATTAGTGTATTTTTGTCTTAGTGTTGGAAAATGTTTTCTGAAATAAGATTACTATTTATTTCAGTTTCTAGTGGAATGTTAAGCAGTGAAAATGTTTTAGGTTTTTAATTCTGGAAACTGTCTCTATATTTCTGGAAGTGCAGCTACAAAGTACTAAAAGTAAATTGAGCTTAAGGAATGAATGTTTTTCCAGAACGCATTCCGGACTAGTTAGAAGCATATTAAATCACAGTTTGAATAATTTATGGCTAGTGATTGTCATGATGTGATGTGTCATTTGAAATTATCATCAGCCTTTTTCAATGGGTTTTTAGGTTTTATATCAGGAAATAACTCAAGTTTACATTTTCAGGCACCTACTCGATGACTCAATTCTATGCCAACGCAAATAATCTGACTGCTTTAGTTGAATTGATTGCTTCTGGCCTCAGTCAACATTGGACTGCTGCAAGTGCAAATTCTAAATTACCTGATATGCTCATTTTATTGCACATTTCTCTCTTTGGTTAATCTCACATAATATAAATGTAAACAACTCTATATAAGTTCAAATGCTTTATTAAACACTCGTTTTCAGAGAAATAAGGGTAGATTCATGAATTCTCCAGAGACAAAAATTAATAAGTGCTATCTTTTAAAGTTTTACTTACCACTTACAAGAAGGAAACCCGGCAAATAGTATAACTCATTTGAGAAAGAGTGAAGAAAACAAGAACATTTATACAGTAGTGTACTAGATCAAAGACAATAAACAGGGCTAAAAATCAGAAAATCACCAGAGTCCTGAATGTGATGATGTTGTGTGCCTGGAAATAAATGTTGACTCACAGTTGAATTGCTCCAAAAAGCTTTCTAGGCGGTAATCTGTACAGAAGCCTTCCTGGTGCTCAGTAGTTAAGCACTGGCTACTGATAAGCGGAACTAAGAACCCACCAGTCTCTTCATAGGAGAAAAGATATGGTGTTCAACTTTTGTAAAGATTTGTAGTCTTATAAATTCTATGAGGCATGTTTATTCCTTTCTATAAGGTTGAGTCAATAACTTGGCAATATTTTTATTTGTTTATGTTTTGCTTTACTGTATATGGGAGCAACTGGCAGTACTATTCTGTTCTTCAAGAGAATAGCTGGTAGCTTGAACAACCTATTTTTCTTTTAGCAGTCAACCACTTAACTATTGTAGCACCAGGGTTCTTTTTATCTCGCAAAGTAATTGAAATGGTTTGGGCATTCAGATGAACATAAACACAATATTTACTATACGGTGTTTTTAGTGTTATTCAGTTCAGACTATTTGTCCTCTGAGTGATTGAATATACAAGCAAAGACCAAATTATATATAAAACAATACATATTTGCCTCACAAACTCTGTAGCAACCAGCTTAGGAAATCAGTCTAGGAACCTTATTCATTGACTTTCAACTTCCCTCACTTTTATTTCTGCTTTCCAGGCCTATCAGAGACGGTCACAATTACTCCCCAAAACAATCACAAAGATACCTTGATTCTAGTGTGTTCAACTCTGCTTCTAGGTGCCAACAGCTTTTCCCCAGAGGAAGTCTAAATGGTTTTTTGACACTTTGGAGTTTTTCATTCCCCTACCAACCTTTACATTTCTGCCCAAGCAAACAATGGGGATGGTTCCTTTACTATAATAGTCTGTACTGATGTACATATGTTTATTTATTCCCACACTCCATACTTATGAAAATAGTCAATTTTAGTGATGTTGGATACTAGAAGAATGAAACAGTAAATGCACTAAATATTAAAATAAGTTAGTATTCCAAAAATTCAGTTTCCAATCCCATTTTTTCCTTTCTATTTAATTTCCTTCTTTCTTTTTTTTTTTAATAAGTCATTTTATTGGGAACTCATACAACTCATCACAATTCACATATATATATATATATATATATATATATATATATATATATATATATATATTATGCTGTGTTAGTCCGGGTAGGCTAGAGGAACAAATTCAATAGACACACATATGGATATAAGGGTATGGTTTATATATATGAGAAATAGGACATTAAGAAAGTATCCCAATCCAGTCCATTACAAAGTCATAAGGCCGATATTAGCCCATATGCCCAATACCAGTCTATAACGTCTCCTCTTACTCACAAAGTCACAGGTCAGCGGGTGCAGAATCCCGGTGCTGGCAGGGGTGTCCCCATGCTCCTTACTCCCAGGGCTCGGGTTCATCAAAAGCATCAGCGGTGGCAGAAGCAAATGATCACTGGCAGGAGTCTCCACATGGCCTCTCCAACTTCAGAGGTCTGGCTCCATCCGGACCAAGCCGTGTGTCTACTCCGGCTCCTCAGACGCTGCCATCTTGTCCTGTCCATGATTCATCATCTCTAAGACTAACTCCCAACAACTGGAGAGATAGCTTCTCATCTCCATGAGGGAAATATTGCGAGATTTCACAGAAGTCTCAGGAGAAAGCCATGCCCACATAGAGGCCTCATTGGCTACTCAATGGCTATCTCTAGATTAACAGACTAGACTCCACATCTACATTTCAATCATGAAATTAACATAAGCACATGACTGCGACAATGCAGACCACATTTGCACTTATGTTGTCATCGCCATTCTTGAAACCTTCCTCCACTTAAGTCCCTGGTATCAGCTCTCCATATTTTCCCTCTCTCCCTACACCCCCTCTCCCAAAAATCCTTAATAATTTACAAAGTATCATTATTTTGTCATATCGTCCACTGTCTGATGTGTCCCTTCATTCACATCCCTGTTGTCCATTCCCCAGGGTGGATACTTCATGTGGATCCTTGTAAATGGTTCCTCTTTTCTACTCCATCTACTTTCCACCCTCCTGGCATCACCACTCTCACCTTGGTCCTGAAGAGATCATCTGTCCTGCTTTCCCCATGTTTCTGGCTCCAGTGTACATCTCCTGATCCAGCTGGATTTGTAAGGTAGAATTCAGATTCCATTTTTCCTAGCTTTACCACTTAATATTAATAATATAAAATTCCAACCCATTTAGATATATAAGGGACCACTGGATGGGGCTGAATTATCAATTTTGGTGAACAAAATACAGTCAACTCTTGGCACATCAGGGATCACTGTAAAGTAAGAGCCATTGAAAACCCAATGGAGATCCAGACCCTCTGAAACATGTGGAGTTGCCTTTCTTGATATCCACTTAAAAGCCACCGTTCATTTCTTTTTTTTTTTTTACTGCACATTACTGTTATTATTTAAACAAACTCCTCTCAAATCAATGAACATGACAAAGATTTCAGCTTCCATGTCAATATTGCTCATCCTTCTTGTCACAGAATCTAGTTTTTACTTGTTGATTGTTTTGTTTAGTTTTGGGCTATAGTAAACAGCTTTGTAGGCTAGACGTCCTCATGAAGCACACAGCTCTGGAGGAAATCTCCCTGTCTCTTTCCCTCATTGTCGCAGGCAAGATCCTATTTTCTCCAGATCCTGCTCCGATAGTTTACTTGTGACTCTCCATGTCATTCAGAATCCATTTTATTCCATCTCTCCTGGTTTTACCTATGATATCCGCAAGTAAAGCATTAAAAATAAAACAAAATAACTTGCTGTAAAACAAACATTTTTAAAAGATCATTTCTGTAGCACCAATTCTGGCTCATAGTAACCCCATGTGAGCAGGGAAATTTGTTTCATAAGACTTTGCAGTCCAATCACCTTCAGATTGTGTGTTAGTCTGGGTGGACTACAGAAACAAATTCATAGATACTTCTATGTGTACAAGAAATAACTGTATATATAGAGTAATTTTCTCTTAAGAAAATATCCCAGCACAGCCCAGATCCAGTCCATAAATCCAATATTAACCCAAATGTCTGATACCAAGCAGCAATGTCCTCTTCAAATCAGGAAACAGGTGCAATGACGCTAAATACAGGAAGATCCCTGGCCAGTAGGTGAGATGTCTTGTGGATCCAGTGGTGTAGCATTTGGTACCGTCAGGTGTCTCCACCTGGCTGTGCAGCTCAGGGCTCTAGAATAGCTCCACGTGTCTTGTCAACTGTAATGTCCACCATGGAGTGAACCTAGAGAGAGTGTCTTCTGCCTCCAAGGAGGAATGCAAGAGATCCTGAGAGAAGCTCATGTCCAGTCAGAGGCCTCATTGTCTATGACCACATTGACAGGTAAACTCCACTCTTTCACTCATAACCCTCTCAAATTAACACCAGATTATATAACTACGACATATTGCCAAGCCTATTTTGCATTATTTTTCTGGGTGAGTTTTGAATTACCAGTCTTGTGGTAAGAATTGAGAATGTATCTCCTTTTTTAGTAACAAAAGTGTCTAGAAACATCTTAATAGGAGGGGAAAAAAGGATAATTCATTAGCTTCTCTTGTCATGTGATGATTTGGGGCAATAAGATAAAGGCAAGAGTTCTGGAGATTTTTTTCCCGGGTATATTCAGTCACCTAGGGTGCTTCCTTTTTCTCTTTCCCTTCTCCCTAGATGAACCATGTACGTAATGTTAGAGATTTGGTCAGTCATTTGGAATACGTAAGATCAAAATTTATAGTAAAACCAAGGGAGAAAATGCTTTGTAATACACTAAGATACTTATTTCAGTGTTAGAATGCATTCTGAAGATGCTATACCTGTATTGATAACATGGTATGTCAAAAAGTATCGCTACTATGGTTCCAATACATACATGCACAGTTTTATTCTAAATATAACATATAACTGTGATCTTTGAATGGATGCAAATACATTCTCTCAATAATGTATTTGACTTAGTCACATTAGAGTGCTTCCAAGAAAAATAAGCCTGGTTAAAATGGTGAAATGACAGGGGATCTGGCTGGCCAACTGAATTTAATTCAGTTCAGTTCAGGAGGTTAAGATGACAGTGTATGTGTGTTTGTGGGGGGGGGGGGGAGAGGTACAGGGAATGACAAAGTGGAACTCTTAATAGATTATTTACTAAGGACATAGAACACTCATGAGACTTCATTATGAAACAATTGGAAAAAAAACTGAATTGGAGTAAAAATACCATAAAAGTGGGAGAGTTAACCTGAATTTTCCATCAGCGATGCATGAGCTCAATTTTCAAGGGTAGCAAGAAAAATTCTGTGAAAATATCATGGGGAAATATTATCATGTCTATCCTATAACTCTAACCTTGCTCCTAAGACTTATTTTTGTTCCCTAAACCCAAGTAATATTTTAAAAGAACAAAATATGGGTCCTTGAGGATGTAAAAACTTCTATTTCAACATGATATAAATTGAAGTGTGCAACATTTTTCCAGGGATGGTTAGAGAAGTGTTAAGTAACATTGACCTCAGAAGTTTAGAGGAAGCAATAGTTTTACATTTTGTTTTTTTCTTCCCAAGGGAAAAATAAATATATGGAAAGTTTATAGTATCCTTTTTTTAATAAGTTCATTTTGGTATTTTTTAAGAAATATTTTTTATTTTTATTTTGAAGCAATAATTCTGACTTACCTTGCATAATTTCTTGAATTATTTCTTTGAGATCTTTTGTTCTTGGCAACCTTAAGTTTCTAACTGCTAGATCAAATTCAGAGTTCTCTGCCAACCTGCCATTGAAAGATTATGCTGCTGAGCCCCGGTGGCGTAGTGATTGAGTGCAGGACTGCGGCCCACTGGCTTGGTGGTTCATATCCAGCAGCGGCAAGGCTGGGTAGCTCCCACGACCACCAGAGGGCAATGATGACAAAAAATGATTATGTATCAACATGGATACTATATCAATTTTAAGAAGAAAGCATGGAAGCATAATACACATAGTCAGTGTAGCCTAACAATGTGTATTAAACTAGAGATATATTGTTTTAATGGAATGCCTTTGGGATGACAAAACTGTTTATCAACTTTAAATGACTTCAGTTTCCTATTGTAATCTCCTTGTTTAATGAGTAGGAACAAGTACGAATTCATCTTAGCAAGCATTTCACCTATGACAAATACCAGCTGTGAAAACATAATGTCCTGATGTCCCTTGATTCTGTATTCCTCTGATGATTCCTTGGTGCAGTATGAAATGTGTCTTAACATATTAGAGAAGGGTAAAAAGTAATTTTACCAACTAATGGTGTATCGCCTTTGAGATAAACAACATATAGAATAGAGTGAAAAATGGGCTAATTAGTGACACAAAAGACATAATACAAGTAAAAAACCTGATTACCCTACATTGAGTAACATTAATATTTCCATTTTATCATTATTATTCTTCCTTGCATAATTATCAATGATTTTAAAAGAGCATGTTTAATTTTTTCTAATAAGCAAAAAGTAAGTCCAAGGTTTCATAACATTGGTACTCTGAAATTCTTAAATAAATAACTGTTCTATTCTCTAATTTGATTAATTAATTAAAAATACTTTTCTTATATCTGAAAACACAAATGAACACGGAATATAATAGAGGGACAAGAGGAAAGTAAAATGAAATAAAGGAGAGAACTAAGATGCACAGGGCATTTTTGAGGTCTAAATACTGGTATGTGCACATGTAAATATATATATATATATATATATATATATATATATATATATGAGAAATAGGTCTAGATGCATATTTTTATAGGCTTACTATTAGGGCAGCAGATGGACATTGGGTCACCACTCAAGTAATTCCTCAATGCAAGAACACATTGTTCTATTACATTGATAATCTCTGATACTCACCTTCCCGACACACTCGCTTAAGACAAATGTGTGTACAAGCAAATGTGATGAAGAAAGCTGATGGAGCTTGGCTATCAAAAGATATAGCATCTGGGGTTTTATAGGTTTGAAAGTAAACAAGCGGCATCATGCATCAGAGAACCAAAAACTATATCATTGTAAATGAGGGGAAGTACAGATTGGGGACCCAAAGCCAATCCGTGGACAAAAGGACATCACCATACAGAAGGGTTTCAGGGATTAAATGAGTCAGTTAGGGTACAGTGTAGCAATGATGAAAAATACAACTTTCCTCTACTTCTTAAATGCTTCCTCCTCCCTGCCCCCTCCTATGATGTTCTCATTTCTACATTATGAGTCCAGTTAGACCAGAGAATGTACGCTGGTGTGAATAGGAACCTGAAACACAAGGAAGCCAGGAAAGATGATCCCTTCAGTACCAGGGGTGAGATTGGCAATCCCAGAGGGTGGAAGGAAGGTGAGATAGAAAGAGGGAACCTATTATGAGGATCTACATATAACCTGGGGGATAGGACAACAGGGGAGAGGGTGTAGGGAGACATTGGATGGTGTAAGACATTAAAATAATAATCATTTATTAATTATCAAGATATCATGACAGAGGGGTGTGCAGGGAGGGAGGTAAAATGAGGAACTGATATCAAGGGCTAAAGTAGAAAGTAAATATTTTGAAAATGATGAGGGCAACAAATGTTCAAATGCACTTGACATACAATGGATGGATGCATGAGTTGTGATAAGAATTGTATGAACCCCCAATAAAATGATTTAAAAAAATAAATTTTCTTGGACTGAGCCCCGGTGTCATAAGTGGCTGAGTGTGGAACTACAGCCTGCAGGCTTGGTGGTTCAAATCCAGTGGCAGCTCTCAGGAGCAGCACTGGGTAGCGCCCACGACAACCAGAGGCAGTGATGCCCCCCCCCCAAAATAAGTAAATAAATAAAATAAATTTATATTTACATTTACTAGTTGTTCCTATATATTTTATGATAATATAAAATCAATAGAAATATCTTTAAGCTCAATTCATATTCAAACCATATTTTTTTGGAACCACTCAATACAAAAAGCAAACAAGGCACAAAGTTGTTTTTTGGGTTTTTTTTTTGCACAAAGTGACTCAATCTCCAATACTTCCAAGATTCCCAGGTAAAAAGAGAATACAATCACATGCAAGTATTTGCTAAAATTATTAATAAGACAAGCCAGAACCTTTTCATGACCTTCTATTCCCTAATTTTCCTCCTCTTCATTTTGGCCAAATCTGAACGTTCAAGTATTCACCTTGCCACTGAGGATTTGGTTTGCACTCACATCAACTTACCAAATGTGGTAAGTTTTAATTCGTTGTTGAAAATGTATTGTTTTTCCATATGATTTTGCTAGTGATGGTCTTATGAAGGCAAGTGAGAATATCATATGAAGCAGTTTAAGAAAGATAATTTCATTCAGAAAGAAAGAGATAAAAAGGCAAAGAAAGGGAGAGGAAAAAGAATCCAAAGGAGAGAAGAAAGAAGGGAGTGAGGAAGGGGCAGAGGGAGCAAAAGTCCCTCTCACATGACATGGTACTACTGTAAGGTTAGCGTTAGACTGCTAACTACAGGGTCAGAAGTTCAAATTCACTAGCACTTCTGTAGGAGAAAGATGAGACCTTCTATTGCTTGTTTGTAGTCCCAGAAACCATAAATAACTCACTGTTCTGGATGTAAAATTGACTTTGCATGAAGATTCAACAACGAGGTGGGTTTAAAAATATGCTACTGATAACACTTACCCACTTGTCACACCCATTTCATTGCTGAAGATATGAATTTCTAGCCATTTAAAAAAATCAGTCAATATCATAAAGATATTCAGCAAACATGTGACTTGTTATTATATAGCAAAGGGGGTTTGTTTATTATTCAAAAGAAACTTTTTGAACCCATTCTAAAAGAATGCTGTCATCGTTGCCCTACTTAGTTGTTGTCAAGTAGATTTCAACATATGATAACCACACATACAACAAAATGAGACACTCTCTGGTTCTCAAATTGGAACTATGTTTGAGCCCATTGTTGCTGTCACTATGTCATTTCCCTTCCTCGAGGGACGTTCCTTTTTCACAGACCCTCTACTTGACCAAACCTGATGTCTTGTTCCAAGGATAACTAAGTCCCTTCTGGTAACATGTGCAAACTACGTAGGATGAATTCTCAACATCCTTGCTTCTTTAGGCATTGTGACTGCCATTTTTCTAATAGAGTTTTGTTACTACATTTCTGGAAATCCAAAGCCTTCATCACCACCACCATTTAGTGCATCGATTCTTCCTCGCACTTTCTTATTTTTTCGCCAGTTGCCTGCACATGATTGAAAATACCAAGGTGTGCGTCAGGAGCACCTCAGTCTTCAAAGAGGCATATTGGCATTTTTAAAATTCACAGAGTTTTGGTTGTTTTTGTAAGACTTGCACAATGTAGTTTGATATCTATATTATTTCTCTTCTTTTGAGAGAAAGCAAACGTTCTTGTGTGTGGTGTAGCTATTTATAGAATAGGCTCACTTTCTCTTCAGCAATTTATACATCTTTTATTTTGTGATATTGGCTACAGGCCTCTGACCATCTTAGTAACCTTCCCACTTCCTATCTGTGACCTTTTCTACTTGTCCTATTGCTTGCTCCTTAATGCTTTCGAAGCTGCCTTATTCTGGGCATGCTGCCCCTTTGGTTTCATATGGCTCCTTCCTCCCTAGAGTTACTTTTTATATTTTACACATGTCCCACATTGACTGGCAGTTGGTCAGTGGGATGTACTGGTATTCACGGTTTAAGGCTATTTCAGGAGCACATTTTAGTGGGTTGGTAACCAATAAATTTGATAGCTTTTTATGACCTTGATTCTTAATTTTCAATTTCCCCTTTCTGTCTAAATTAGTCTGTTCAATGGAATTATGATTCACGTGGTACCTTAGTTATTTTCCTCAATTATTTCCTTGAATCTTTGATGTTCTTCCCTCTTTGCTCCAACCTGAGAACAATAGATGAACCCTAGATGGCAGCGAACAAGTCTTTAAAACACTAGACCTTACTCACCAAAGTATTCTAATGCTTGTACTTCTTTTATTTTTTAAAAAGAAGTCATGCTTAAATACAATTCTGCAATCAGTAGATGACTGCAAACAAATTCTCTAGTCAATATGATTTTGTATTGATAGCATTTAAGTGCTTTGTGGATCAGATTTCTAAAAAGGATCATTGCATAAAGAATAGGTAGTTTGCAGTGATAATTTTCATAAATCATTGAAAGAAGATCAAAATTAATGAGGACTAGTATATGAGATGAATGGGAAACAGACACAAACTGTGAATTTACAAAAATTAAGGTCCAAACAAAGCAGTGATTTCCATGGAGGATTTCTAGTCTAATAAATTTCATGGATGATAGATCCACTGAGAATGTTATGGCAACTACTTTGGAGAACTTTATGGAGAGAGGGGGCTGTGATATGTTTTTCAAAGGACAGAGTGCAATCACAGGGGCTTCTTAGGAAAAATATTTCTAAAAAAATAAAAATACTATCAAGATAGGAAAGCGTCAGGAAATGTGAGCTGATAACTTTTGTTTTGCTTTGTTTATATTTTTGTTTGCTTGTTTTCTCATCATGGCATTGTGTTTGCCTTTGTTTTGAGCATTGTGAGAACTGTCTCTTAAGAAAATTTTCTTGGGAAATGTTTATTAATTCACCCTACAACCTTCATCATGTCCTGCAAGACTTCTTCTTTATTTCTTATAACTCATGGATAATTTAATAAACTCAATTTGAGTCCCTTGAGGCTTCCAAAATTACTGGTTGCTTTTGGGAGGAAATGTTAGAGAAATGAAATACTACCCAAGTGTACATAGAACTCAATACTGGATGCTTCAGAAACAGCAGTTTGCATTATTATGCTTTTCTTTAATAAAATGTTTGGAGATTTTATAGCACTATTTTGACTTATGCATATATGCAACTTCACCAATTGCCACCCAAATCCATGAAACAAACAACAGCAAATAAAAATAAGGTCTTGTAGCTGATTAAAAAATTGTCAAAATTGACCCTTGCCTTTGTTCTCAATTTATGGTATATTATTTTTCTTTATCTATCTTCAATTCAGAGACATTTAAATTTAACATTAAAAATAAATCATTCTTAGCTCATATGCAATATAAAGATATTGCATTTTAACTAGATCATCTATTTTCACATCTAAATTTGTATTACTCTGAGAAAAGCAGGTATTTCAACTGAAATACAATATTCACAAGGAGTGACATTATTAAACATGAGAATGCTATGTTGACTCTTAAGTGCAGTAAGCAACCACAGAATAAGAATACTATTTAATGTTTCATGATATAATCACCAGAAAATCAAAGTAAAATGCATTGGAATTCTCACCGAAGCACTAATATAACTTTTATGCCTTGTTTTTTTCCCATTAGCATTATGCCACAGCCCCATAGATATCTCTTTTCTGAGACACAGAGTAATCATTTAAAGGCTGCATTGACTCTGCAAATGCTGGCTCATCTGGTTTTGAGTGGTTCCCAGTAGTTTCCTCATTCTTGCATCTCCTTCCATGCCTTCAAAGAACAAATGAACAATGTTTTGAAACCGATTGTGGTAGCAATTGTATACCAGTGTTTGATGGGATTGAATTGTGGGATGATATGATATTTGGATTTGCTCCCATTAAAATGGCTTTGGAAAAAATAAACAATGACAGTTTAGGAGGGCTGAGCCCCGGTGGCGTAGTGGTTGTGCGCGGGACTGCGACCCACTGGGATGGAGGTTCAATTCCAGCAGTGGGGCTGGGCCTCCTACTCCCACCACCAGAGAGCAGTGATGCCACTCCCCCCCCTCCAAAAAAAAAAAATGACAGTTTTGGAAGCCTACAGGGCATTTATATCCTGTTCTATAGAGTCACTGAGTTGGAATCAATGGAGGTGAGTTGGCTCAATTTAATGACTTGTATGTTGAAACAAAACTATTTTTAAGACATGTTGGCATAAAAATATGTATCATTAAAATTGAAAAATATAATTAAGAGCAACTGATTATTTGTTACCAGTTAGAAATGATGTACCATGGATATATGAGATTTCAGGTTATATGCATTTCTCTATAACTTATTGTGGAAGTTATATACTTGTCAATTTAAGAAGTAAGCATGTAGGGGTGGAGCCTAGTCTGTCAATCAGATCATAGTCAATGAGACCTCTGTGAGGACGTGGCATTCCCCTGAGAATTCTGGGAAATCCTGATTTTCCTTCTTGGAGACTGGAGACACTTTTCTCTTTTTGCCACTCCCTGGGAGATATTTCAGCTGACAAGATACATGGAACTACCCCAGTGCCCTGAGCTGGACAAGCAATTGGAAGCAACCAGACGCCAGAAGCCAGAGAAACCACAAAGAGACTCCTGAAAGCACCAACGTGCTTACAACACAACCAAACCAAAGACTTTCTACCCACAGGCTTCTGATGATCCTGCATTTGCCTTCATTGCGTGTGTTTTGTGAGTCTGAAGAGGACTGTGTAGATTGGTATCAGACATATGGGCTACTATCAGACCTATGGTCTTAGATTGGACTGGGTTGGGATGTTTTCTTAATGTATAATTACCCTTTGTATAAAACTCTCTTACACATATATGTGTGTTTCTTTGGATTTGGTTCTCTAGTCTACATGCGTACTTATTTATTTATTTATTTGGATCTCTGGTGTAGCATGCTTACTTATTTTCGGTACCTAATATTTTATAAGATCTTATAGATTCAGAAGAAGTCAGCATTCTTTGCTACTGTTAAAGTCAAAATTTACTTATTAAGTGCTTCCTCCTGTATAGCACTAAGACCTGTGTTGTGTTTTTATTTTTTATTTTCTGAAATGATCTAACTACAAGAATATGTAAGCATCGAACAACTTCTCTGCTCCCTCATTATTCTGAGCACTCAGCATTTTATGAATTCCCTGAATGGGCATGGATCTAGTGATTTCTGTCTTGTTATCTGAAAACTAGTACTTAGTTCTTCTGATTTCAGTGCAATATTATATTTTTCTCTTTCCCCTTACCAAATGTTTATTGATTCTTGAAATATTGAAGCATAATATTTTCCTAAACTTAAAAAATTAACAAAATGTCTGAAACACTCATATTTTCCCATGAGTGTTGTTCCTCTGTATTCTCCAGCTTGCACCCTCACAACTCTGTCTTTGTGTGTCATGCAACTAGACACTTATAGTAAACACAAGAATTGCATTGTCATGATTTCTTCTCTTTATGTATGCTTACTAGACAATATTAGGGACATAGAGTCTACCCTAATGATTCAGCTTATGATCTGAACAAGAGATATTGGGAGCTTAGCCTTGGACTCATTCATAAACTTTTGTTAACAATTTGCTTGCCAATAATGAAGAATGTAAAAATACCAAAAAATGTATTGCTTTTTTCTGGATAGACTATGAGTTTCCACTTGTAGAATATAGCAGTTTTGCTAAGAAGTGTATTTACCTTTTTCTTATATTCTCTTCTTAGTATGAAATCAACATTTACTGATGACAAGTCATGCATGATAAGCTTAAGAGTCAAATATCTATCAACTTTATGCAAATTCAGTTATTCTTTAATAAACATAATTTCAAGATGATTTATAAAAGTGAACAAATATGTTTTTCTAATGCTCTGAAAAGTTAGCAATGATGGCATGATCATTAATCATTCACTTGAACACACAATTTGACCTTTCTTTGCATATGTCATTTTTGTTTTGTTTTATCACTTAAATGTCAACTCAGAATAAAGACGCTATTTTGAATAAATATTTATACCTGATTTTTAGAGACCTTTGTAATATTAAATAACTTCCTTATGAAAAGCTACCATCTGTCAGATGTCTTCTCCATCACGTTATTGCATATTTTATTCTGGCATGTGAAAGGTACCATCTCAAAATAGACATTTTGCTTTCAAGTTTTAAAATATTTGGCATTTGACAGTTATTATACTTAAGAACTGTCTTTGGGGCTCATTATGAAAATAAGAGTTATGTTATGAAATATTTAAGTAATTTTGGCATATTTTCTCAAGATTTTTTAAATGATACTTTAAATTGGAAATGATGAAATGAGGAACTGTGATGGTTCAGTGGTTAAAACTATTAGCTGGTAACTCTAAGAATGGCAGTTTAAATCTACAGCCACTATATTAGAAAATGATGTAATGGTTCTGTTTTTAAAAAGATCACAGCCTAGGAATTGTTTCATAATTTTGCTTTGACTTTCGGAATCTCTATGAGTTCAAACAAGTCAATGACAATAGCGTTTTACAGATAAAATCTGGATACTAACAGAAAATATTGGCGAATGGTTTTGATCATTATAATGAATCAAGACTCTGGGTTTTGCTGTCTTTTAGTCTTTAAGATATTTGAGCATGGGAAATTTATTATATTTCATCATATGTTTTTCATAAAATTTGTATTAAGTCACATAATACCAAATTTTGCTAATATTACTTTAAAATTATGTGTGGTCTATATATGTATGTATGGTATATAAAATTTGATACCATCTCTTTTACTAGGGTCTCAGTTTGTATAAATACATACTCAAACATGTGCATGTGCACTAAATCATGGTCAGAGCATATTATTTTAAAAAGAATCTCAAGACACTGTCAGTAGTCTTTTTTGTCACTAGTCTTACATAGATTCAAGGCTTAAATTTTTTCTTTTTCTTTTTTATAAATTTTTAGGCATCACTGCCCTCAGGTGATGGGAGTAGGAGGCCCAGCCTTTGCTCCTGGGAGCCGGAATTGGAGCCATCCCAGTGGGCCGCAGTCCCACGCACAACCACTACGCCACCGGGGCTCAGCCCAAGGCTTAAATTCTTTAAGGAAAAATATTTAACATTTTTGTGACCCAAAACAACACAGAAATAGTTAAATTTCCTTTTATTTTGGTATAAGTAAACATATGACATTTCTGTGAATTTTCTAGGTGAGCCAAACCAGCATTGTTGTATGAATAATGGAGTTGCGTTTCTGTTTTATATATAACAATGCAAATGAATGTTTTATTAGGTGTGTCCTTCTTCATTTCTGTTTTAATGTAGTAAACTGATAAGTGAATATTGGTGCTGGTAACTCTTTGGTTTGTGTTCACTGGTCTACCCTGGGTCCAATGTCATAACAGCTGAGTCATGCTGAACTCTCTCCTGTGCCTTCAATCATAGCAACTTTCTTAATACATAGCACAAACATTTGCCAATACCAGCTCATCAATTACCTACTTAGGCCAGCACTTTCCATACAACTTTGGTCCAGTTATTTTTTTTATTGAACTAATACTGGTTTATTGAATTAATATTAGAATCTGCTGGGAGTTTCTCACTGGCATCAAGTTGGCACCATTCTGATTTTTTTTATGAAGCAGGTTAGAACTCCCTCTGTGAGTTACAGAGAATGTAATTCTTTTTTTTAAATAAAAAAATAATTTTAATTATTGTAGTTGTATAATTATTTTTCAATTTGAAAGAATTAAGAGTGAAGGGGTGGAGTTTATCCTGTCAATCAGTAGCAGCTTGATGACCACATTAGAAAGTGCTGAGGAGATAACTATCTCTCTGGAGGCAGGACACCTGCTCACTCCCTGGGAGACATTGCCGCTGACAAGACATAAGGAGCTACTCTAGTGCCCTGGACGGAACGATCCATGTAGAGACCCCTGCCACCACTGAGATGCGTATACTGCCATTGGAGCCACCCGCTGGCCTGTGACCTTCAGGCATTAGTTGTCTTTGCGAGTGTTTCTTGAATCTGAAGAGGGATTTGTACATTGGTATTGACTGCGGCATGCCTGTTCGTGATCAAAAATGACCACTTCAGAGGGACCTGAAAAACCACCTGGAAAATGGCCTTTAAAAGGAGTCCACAGAACCTAAAGAGGAACCCCTGAATCGAGAGAGAGAGAGAGAGAGAGAGAATTTGAGCCTGGAGAGGGTTTGTGTGCCACTGTGCACAAGGGAGAGATCCCAACTCCAACCTTCAAAAGAGTCCTTGAAATAGAAAACCCTGTCTCAGCCAGTGCTACTTACCTTCTCCCTTGCCCACATAAACGCTATGGGCGCAGCGTGCTTGAGGGTAGTGCTCTACCTTAGTGGTTGAGTTCAGTGCACCTGTGACAGTAATGTCACTCCTTCTTAGTGTGCCTCTGGGTTGACCTTCACCTATGCCTAGGTGACCATAGCCTGCCGCATGCCCAGTTTGTGAATTTTCCCCATAGGTCTGTAATGTGTGCCTGATTTCTTTCTAAGCCCAAGTAAGCTTCATTTAGGGAAGGCATTCTATGGAGACAATCCTCTCTATCCCTAATTGTCCTACCTATCAATATGACAGGGAATTACCTTAAGGCCAACAAACTGAGGCCAAGGAGCCAGAATCATATGGATACATGACTTACAACTGACTGGCTACAATTATATTGTACAATTATACAATACAATTTTATATGGTACAATTACAATTGTATATGGTATAATTATATTGTAGCTAGTTCAGATCACAGGTATATATTAGGTGTTAGTTGCTAAGTCACTGAGAATCCTGGCTCAGCCAAGTTGACACAGAACCTTAACAACAATACAGGCCTATACATGGTGAAGCTCAAATTAAAATTTTTACACAAATCATTTTAGAAGATGTCAAAGAATATCCACTCTCATGTTCTTCTGATATAAATGATGTATCAAATAACTAGCTTATTATCAGCAGTAAAATTCATAAGAACAATTTATTTTTAGTTATATGCAAATTCAGCATAGATACTACAGTGCCAAATCTTAGGACAACTTTGCAAAATATGATGATCAATTTATAAGAGAAATTATATTTTGAAATTGTAGTCATAACAGAAATTTGAAAAGTTAAGGAAAGATAGATTCTATTATTTAACTGGCTAATTTGCTTTTGCTCCATCATTATAATATCAGCTTACGAGCTATGATGTATAATTTTGTCTTAAAAGTAGGAAAAAATCTCCTTAAAATTTGCCTTGATTGCTACTCCCACCACGGCAGTGATGCCAAAAATTTCTTTTTGCCTTGATTATATTAGTCTGTTCAAATAACAAATAATGAAATAATTTAAGATTATATTTCAAATGAATCCATGCCTGCACTTGTCACACTCAAGTAGAGTTATCACAATACTAGAATTAATAAGGTTTCCTAGGTTGTAGATCTCTACAGAAGCACACAGCCACTTTTCTTCTGCCGAGAAACTCAAATTCAAACAACTCCCTGGATCTACTTGGGGCCAACTCACAGGACCTTGTAAGACAAGATAGTATTGCCCCTGTGAGCGTCTGGGACTGCAGCTGGAAGCAGGAGTAGAAAGCCTCCCTCTCTCTCCTCTGGCATGGCTGACGGTTTTGAACTGCTGACCTTGTGAATCACAACCAATGTGTAACCACTATAGTACCAATACTTCTTGAGGAGCTGCCAGTGGGTTTCAAAAGCTACTCATTGGCTAGCAGCTCAGTAATTTAAACACTGCTCCTCCAGGAATCCTTCAGATATGCATATTTTATCTAGATGTTCATATTTTACTTAAAACAAAGAATTACGGCATGTCGATAATTACTAGTGATTGAATGAAAATGTGCTATTTATGCTATTGAGGTATGATATTTTAAATGAAAAACTTATTGACACTTGCAAAATTGTTTATGTAATTTCATGCTTCATTTCTATCAGGAAATCATTTCCCCCCAAATACCAGTCCATTGTTATTATTCTTTTTAAATTCAATCTGAGTTTGCTTGAGTTTGGTAGGGTAATATATATATATACACACACAACATTAGTAGCTAGTTTAAAATCAGGAAAGATTGTGTCAGGTTCTATGCTTTAGTCATATTGGCTACACTATGCTTAACATCAATTGTAGCCAATTGACTACAATATAATTGGCTTATTATCAATCTGTGATATGCAGATTAGGCACCTTTGTTTGCTAAGAGTAAAGAGGACTTAAAGCACTCGCTGATGAAAATCAAAGATTCAGTCTTCAATATGTATTATAACTCAATGTAAAGAGCAGAAAAGTTTGCAATTCCCAAGGAATTTGCCTTGCTTTTCCATGTTCATGGAGTCAAGACATAAAAAGACAAATTGTATTAGGTAAACCTGCCACACAAGATCTTTTTAGAGTACTGCAAACTCATGGTGTTATTCTGAGGATTCAGGTGTGCCTCACCCAATGAATAGTATTTCCCATTGACTTACATGATTGTGAAAGTTGGACATCGAATATGGAATGCCATGGAAGAATCATGGTGCAGGAGAAGAACATTTTGTCTGGAAGATGTATGGCCAGAATGCTCCTTTTATGCAAGGTTGACAAGTCTTTGGATGTATTGTCCAGAGATACCAGTCTTGAAGAAGGACATCATGCTTGGTACAGTAATGGGACAGTGAAGAACAGGAAGGCCTTAAAGAAGATGGATTGACCTAGTGACTGCAATTGTGAGACTAAGAATAGGAACAATTGTTCTGAAGGCTCAGGAAAGTGCAGTGTCCCTTTGTTGCACATTGGATTTCTATGGGTCATAAGCACAGTTATGTGATAAACTGAAGATTCTAGCATAAGATGCACTTATTTAGAATTTTAATCTCATTGTTGAATTTTTTTTTTATTTTAAGGATCATACTTACTCTTGATGGCATAGTGCTTGCCTTTTGGTCTGCTACCCACAACATCAACTGTTCAACTATGCTTTCTCCTCCTGTAAATAGCTGGTGTGCCAGAAACCCACAGTCACATGACTATCCTGGCCCACAGTGTCACTGTGGGGTAGCATACGGTAGGGAACATGTCTTTTTTTTTTTGGTTTTAAACTGTTAGTAACATGATATGGAAGTTCTACCTTGATATTAGTGCAGTGTGCAGCATTAAGTATTCCATTACCTAGTGATGAAGTTTTGTTGATCTCTCCTTAATAATTTATCCTGAAAATCCACTTCAAATTTACATTTTGCATTTTCTAGTTGACAAAGAAACAAATAACTGCCATCAAGTTGATATTAGTAACCCCCTAGTACAGGGGGACCTTATTCCTGCTTGTTTCTGAGACCATCACTGTGGACGGGAGTAGGTCAGCTAGTGGATTTGAAATGCTAACCTTGCAGTTAATAGCCCAACATTCATGTAACACACTATGCTACTAGAGATCCTGTTCGATCCAGTGATGTAAAATTCACTTTGATTTCATAAATTGCTTGTATGAGTCATACAAGATACTAGGGAAGTGCTTACTGTTCTTCAAAAGAGTAATTTTGTAATTAAAAATTGATGTTATAATATATAACATATTGTTACATATAGCATTAAAATACATATAATAACATGCATTTCCCCTTAGCAAGAAAAGTAAGTTTATGCTTATAAAATTGAATATGCTCATCTTCTAAGATAAATAAAATTATTCCTGTGAAGTATCTTTTATGAAACTTTAAAATCTGTTCATTCCTCCTCCAAAACAGAGGAGAAAATTAACATTGGTGAAATCTTTCTCACTAAGTAAAAATTAAAATGTTGAAAATTATAAATGTTCAAAGCAGTATATAAAGGTAAGTGCAGAAACACTAACTGAATTCTTGTCAGAATTGTAAAATTGGGAGTTTACTGGGTTGGAAATAGTGAACATTCAGTTCTTAGAGAATGAATGAACATGTTCTACACGACTGCAGACATTCTATGTGAAGTCCTGCACCCTCTCATTTTTAGTCTTTTTCCAAGAATGGAAATATTAGTCCAAGATTAGAAAATGCATTAGAAGAGGTTGAAACCAAATGTAGTAAAAACATTAGATTTGGTAGAAGGCAGAATCCACTGGTGGTGTGGTGCAGTGTGGGCAGTAACAAAGGTAAATGGGTGCAAAATCGAATTTCTGCTGAGAACAGAAGTGACAGCCCACCTGGCTGAGAGGAATGGACCCAGTACTACAGGACCCTGGGACTTCAGCAGTACCAAAGGCATCTGAGAACATAAAGAAAAATGAGCAGCCACTGAAAAGAGAAGTGAAAGGTGGCAAAGGAAGACTGTCTAGGGCACAGGAGACTCTCCTGAGATGGAGTGTACTTTGGGTCAGGGGGATCCTGGGAGCAGTTCTGCTTTGAGAGACACTGGTCCAGGATTTCCCAAAGCTACTGCTTGATAACTGAACTTGCAGCTGAGGGAGCAGAAGCAATAAATGTGCCAGACCAATGATTTAAGACTAAAGATCCCTTTATCATCATGACATAGTACTTTTACATAAGGGCAAATATTGATTTTCTGTGTTTCTTGGAATTTACTTTCCCAATACAATAAGGAACTGGCAGCATTGTGTGTATTCTGGCCTCAGTGGAACAGAAAAAATATTTATGAAAAATAATAAGGGATAAGGTGAAAGTGTAATGTACCCTGTTTAATAGCAGCATGTGGACCTCTCCATTTTTTAATATTCTCAATAATTAAAGCAATTTAATTAAAGCATGTTTTTAAATACACCATCTGAAAACAATGTGGGGTTTTATTAGTGAGATTGAGATTTTTCTTATCCTTCCTGTCCTTTTATAGTTCCTTTAGCATCAAATTTTACTTAGCTTTATATAGATACTGCCATCCAAACTTTCTTCTCCTTTGTGGTTTTGAAACCTTTAGTATTTTATTTCAGAGTTATTTTACTTTAGGACAGTCTCATAAGCACTAGACAGCTGGATGTTGAGAATCTTTGTTTGCAATAGAAATAGTCAATGTATTCAGATATTTTGTTATCACTGATTTTACCTTTTGCTCTGAGAAATAAAGTCTATGTTAATGTGCTCAGAAACTAAAATTTAAGAATTCTATGCTTCCAAGAGAGTATTTACACGCATGGGGTGGTTGGACTAATAACAGTACAAACACTGATTCAGAACAGAGTAACATGTCCCAGGCACAATGAATTCTGGGAAAGTCAATCTGTTTCCATCTCATCTATAGGAATATGATGTAAACTTAATAAAAGTGCATAGACTAAATTAGTTTGCCTAATTTCCTAATGAACTCAACAGTCTAAAATATCCAACATAAATATCTGAAAAATTTTGTAAGATTTGAAATTTTATTTTACAATTTTATCAGGTTTTTGCTCCATTAAAAAAAGAACCTAAGAAAACTATCAATTTCATTGATTTTAATGAAAAACATAAAAAATTGAATAGCAATTATTTTCTATTTAAATATTTTACAGCAAATTTTGTATGGAATGGCAAAACAAATTTAATCTCCACTTTATATGTATAAGTACACTAGTCTATGATCCAATAGAAACTTCATTAACTAATTGTTTTATTTATTTTAGCTCTTCTACAAAATTTTCTAAACAGAATCTATTACACAGCATACAAGTAAATAATGGGGCCCAACTTCCCACTTAAAGACATATAAGTAACCCAGAATGGTATAATTTATGATGACATTCATAATAAAGATATTAGTAACTCCAGATGATTTTTTAAATCATTTTAATGGGGGCTCATACATAGTTTTCATATATATATATATATATATATATATATATATATAGCCAAGCACCTTCACATACCTGCTGCCTTCATCATTCTCCAAATATCTGCCTTTCTACTTGAACCCTTGATCTCAGCTTCTCATCCTTTCCCCTCTGTCCTTCTCCTCCCTCTCCCATCAACCTTCAATACTTTATAAATTATTATTGTTTTGTCATATTTTACACTGCCCGACTTCTCCTATTGCCCAATCCTCTGACATCTGTCCTCCATATAGGAGGCTATATGTAGATTCTTGTCATTGCCTCCCTCTCTCTACCCCACCTTCTCTCCAACCATCTGGTAGCTCCACTCTCAACACTGGTCCTAGGTGATTTGTTTGTCCTGGATTTCCTGGAATTCCAGTTCCCCTCTCTACCAAGGTACCTCCTCCAGTCCAACTGGATTTGTAAGGTAAAGTTAGGACCATGGTATTTCGGGGGATCTTCAGAAACTAGAGGAAAGTTGTATGCTTCATCACTAATTTAATGCTCTTTGACTGGCCGGTCTCCTTCCCATGACTCCCCAGTAAGGGGTGACCAATTGCCGGCAAATGGGCCTTGGGTCTGCAGCCTGGTCTACCCTTCATTCGTAGTGATGTGATTCTTGTTCTTTGATGCTTGATATCTGCTCCCTTCGACCGAGGCCTCGTGATCACACAGGCTGATGTGCTTCTTCCATGTGGGCTTTGCTGCTTCTGTGCTAGATGGCCCTTTGTTTACCTTCACGCCTTTAAGACCTCATGCATTTTATCATTTGGTAGCTGGACACCATCGGCTTCCTCCTGCATGCTGTCTGCCTCTGCATCCTTTTGTCCTTGGTGATCATGTCGAGAGGGTGTGCACATAATAATATGATCTTTGCTCTGTAATGCCTAATACCTGATTCTTTCCACACCTCATGGACCCACAAGCTGGTGTGCTTCTTCTATATTGGGCTTTGTTACTCCTGATCTATATGACCACTTGTTTAGCCTCAAGTCTTTAAGCCTTCAGATGCTATACCTTTTGATAAGTGGGTATCGTCAGCTGTCTTTACCACACTTGCTCATGTCCCCACATGTCCTCACTGATCTTCTCAGGAAGGTGCACACCCAGTGATCTGTTTTTTGGTCCTGTTTGATGCCTGAGACCTGATTCTTTTGACAACTGGTGGCTGCACTGGCTAGTGTGCTTCTTTGTTTGGGGATTGGATACTTCTCAGGTAGATGATCTTTTGTTTATCTTCAGGATTTGAGACCCCAGACTCTATATCCTTTTAAAGCTGGGCGCCATCACTTTTCTTCACCACATTTGCTTATGCACCTATTTGACTTTGGTGATCATATTGGACCAATGAGCATCAAGAAATACCAGATTAATATAAAAAAGTGTTCTTGCTTTGAGGGAATGCCTAGCTTCGGATGATTTTTATAAAGCATTAGAATAGTATAATACAAAATATGTGATCTCTCATTTCTTCCAAGAGCTTAATTTGGTTAAGTAACTTTTATTCTTAGCTTCCATCCATAAAGAACTTATAGTATTGAAAGGAGAAGTACAAAATTTTCTGACCACAAAAAACAACTTTCCAGTAATTGGTGGAATACTACTTGAAATACTTGAACAAAAAGATGTAATGCAGGCTTAACCCTGGTAGCATAGTGGTTGAGTGAAGGACTGCGACCCACGACCTTGGTGCTTCAAATCCAGCAGCAGCTCTCCAGGAGCAAGGCTGGGTAGTTCCCACGACCACCAGAGGGCAATGAAGCACCCCCCCCCTAAAAAATTTAATGCTCTAACTGGCCACTAATTTATATGGAGAAATTTGGAAGACTGCTTCATGACCAACAAACTGAAGAAGATTCATATGTGTGCCCTTTCTAAGGAAAAGTGACACAACAGGATGTAGGAATTACTTGTCAATATTGATATCACATGTGTGGCAGTCATGTATTCGAGATGTCAATTTCATGATTGAGATGCAGGGTGAAGTCTAGCCTGCTAATCTGGAGATAGCCATTGAGTAGCCAATGAGGCTTCTGTGTGGGCATGTTTTTCTCCAGAAAGTTCTGGGAAATCTCGTGATATTTCCCTCGTGGAGATAAGAGGTCATCTCCCCAGTTGTGATAGTCTCTGGGATAACGAACTATGGACAAGACAAGATGGCAGCATCTGAGGAGCTGGTGGAGCTGGAGGAAAAGCCACATGGTCTTACCCTGATGGAACCAGACCTCTGAAGCTGGAGAAGCCATGTGGAGACCTCTGCCAGGGCTGAGTTGCTTCTAGCACCACTCAATGTTGTTGATGGACCCTGAGTCCTGGAAGCCAGGACCCATGGGGAGACCTCTGCCAGTGCTGAAATTCTGCAACCACTGACCTGTGGCTTGGAGTGTCAGAAGGAGATTTTATAGACTGGTATAGGGCACATATGTGCTAATTTCAGACTTATGACTTTGGACTGGACTGGGTTGGGATGTTTTCTCAATGTTTCATTTCTCTTGTATATAAACCTTACCCTTATACCCATATGCATGTCTATGAATGTGTTTCTCTCGTCTACCCATACTAACACAACATGTAAGTAAAATTTTGTTGAAGATGATTTTAAAACGGTTTCAGCATTACTTTGATATGGAACTACAAGGAAAGTATAACCAGATTCACAAAATCACATGGCATAAAAGACAAGTTAGATGGATTCTGACTAAAAGTAATGAATACAAAAAGGAGATTTCCTGTATTTCATTGACTATGCAAAGGTATTCTACAGTAATGGATAATAAATGAGAACACATTTTATAGGAACAATAATTTTTATTAATAGTATATCATGCAACACCTTGTAGAATGAATCAGTTATTTATTATATATAGGAGAAATGTGGGTTGAGGCCTGGTGGCCTAAGTGGTTGAGTGTTGCAGGATTGCAGCCAGTGGGCCTGGTGGTTCAAATCCAGCGGTGGCTCTCAGGAGCAGTGCTGGGTAGCTCCCATGACCACCAGAGGGCAGTGAGGATATATATATATATATATATATATATATATATATATATATATATATAATTTCCTTGATCAGTTTAAGTTTTTAGTGACTTCTAGAGGTTACATTTTATTGATATTTTATCTATGTGACACGGATATGCATCAACAACTTGAACATTCATCATATTTCATTCTTTATAAGTTTGATCATTTTGAATTTTTTTCTATATCATTTATTGTGGAGTAATTCCCTTTGACTACATGCTGCAGTTGCTGTTGGGCATCATCTAGTTGGTCCCAACCCATAGCCACCTTATGCACAACAGAATGCAACGCTGCCTGGTCCTCACAATCGCTCCTCTGCCTTAGTCTACTCATGCAGACACTAGATCAATGCATCTCTCTGAAGGCCTTTTGTCCTGCTCTTCCATGTTACCCAACATGATGGATGTCGTTCTCTGAGACTGTTCTCTCCTGAGTATGTATGTAAGAATCTGTAGTAAGTATGCCATCCTGAATCCTGAATTCTGAATTGGTACTAAGTATGTAAAATGAAGTCTCATCATCCTTTCTTCAAAGAGGATTCCGGGTATACTTTCCCTAAAACAAATCAGTGCTCTTTTAGCAGTTCTGATATTTTTAATATTCCTCTCTGGCTCCCCAATTCATATTCAGCTATTCTTCTGTAGTCTTTCTCAGTCAATGTTCAACTTCCACATGGAAGGAAAATGCCATGGCTTGTGTCAAGTACAATTTAGTAACATCCTTGCTTTTAATATTCTGTAGTGGTCTTGTGCATCATATTGCCTCATGCAACTGCTGCTTCTATTGACTGTGACTTCTCTCAACAATCAGTCAAAGTATGACCAGTAAGAATAGATGTGATTTTTCAGTGCATTAATAGTCTTAAAAAGGAGGCTCCAATAATAGTTAAGCATTTGTATTTTGGTTAAACAGATAGTATAGAATAGCATTTCATAAGTTATTTGAGATATTGTCCACTTAATATGGAAGCACTAAAAATATCATGAGCTAAATTAGTCTGATTCAATAATATCAAGGTTACTTTTAGAAACATTTTCTATTTGGTTATTTGAAGTCAATCTTTTGTGCGCACTCATCCAGAAAATTATGTTACTTTTTTCATTCAATAAGACAGAAAATAGTTCTTGCTGTTCTTGTTGTTATGTGCCATTGAATCAGTTGAGGCTCATAGGTTCTGAATCTAATTGCCACTGAACTAAGCACTGTCCAGCCCTGCACTATTCCCACAATCTTTTTTATGTTCTAGCCCATTGCTATGGCCATTTTGTCCTTCCATTTCAGTGCAGGCTCTCCCTTTTATGTTGTCCCTCTAACATATGTACTGTCCTTATGAGACTGTTCTCTTCTGATGTGTCCAAACAAAAGGTATTCCTATAGAATCCTAAAACATTTATTAACCAAAAAATATCAAAATGTGAAGGCCTGAATTATCAACACAGCCTTCATTTAGATTCACACATTTCTAAATGTGGTGTTTCCATCTCATTAACCCTTTTCCTGAAGAATTCTGGAACTGTTAATATACACTACTTCAGGATGTCATTTTGATGTACATCCATGAGGTAATCAAATCTTGTTCCGTTTTAAATGTGCTTTGGGAAAAAGAGGAGACTGAAGAGAGATTAGACGTCTAGGGTGGAGAGGGAAAATGTTCTCAATAAAATGATAATAGAACAGTCCTTCATAGCTTCGAAGAATGAGCAGATGCATTGTCATGATGGAAAATATTCCTCACAGCAACTTTCACTGTCACTACAGCTTTCAGAAAACTTTTTTTTTTTATCATAGTAAGCCATAAAATTGCCCTGGGTAGTATGAGAAAATCTATTACAGAGACATCTTTGAAATCCTAAAAAATATTTACCAAAACTTTCTGAGTTTACACATCTGCCTTGGCATTGCCTGACATGACAGATCCTGTCAGACATTGCTATTGGATTGGGATTGTTTCTTATTTGAAGCACTCTGTGGAGAAGAATGCAGTTGTATCACAGAAAGAACTTGTTTGCACTGACAGCAGAGGCTTAAAAAGATCTTGTGTGGAATAAAACCAAACATATTAGAAGTCTAATGACAATACTTTCTGCCTTGTCATATTTCCAGCTGCTCAAAAAATATTGCTGAGGATTCACAACAATAGCATGTGTAAATGTATAAAAGGAGTAAAATAAATCTCCGTTCTTTGGCAACAGTGGTGACATAGGATCAAATGACCGCCATCAAGTAGATTCAGACTCATGGCCACTCTGTCAGTCACTTACATCTCCAGAGTCCAGGTCAGCCCATCTTGATTTCCAGGTGGGTTTCTGAGACTGTTCCCTGTGGAGAGGAGTAGAAAACCTGCCATGGTTCTTGGGAGTAGCTGTTGGTTTTGAATCACTGACCTTGTACATCACAGCCCAGTGTGTAACTATTATGCCATCAGTGCTCTTATAGTAGCCCTAGAGGAGTCACTTATCAGACACTGCTGAGTATTAAAGCAAAAAGACCATGAAATTTCTTCTGGATTAATTTTGCTGTGTGCATAAAAGTTAAATACAACTTTTATTATCACAGATTTATATTTAATATTAATAATACTAACTTTAAGACAAACGTGGAACTCCGTAAATGTTGAAAAAGTAGAATTTTTAATGGAAATAACCACAGAGCCAAAGCATCTTGGGTGACAGACCGTATGTAGGTGAAAGGTAGATATCAGTTTTGGGAAGCCACAAAAAAGAGAATATGCTGGAAATTGCTTAACATGAAAGCATATCCCATCCTTTATTTTTATAATTCCCATATCCCATTGCTTACAGCATAATTATAACCATGCATTAGACAAGGTCATCTTGAACTTAAGTGCATAAAGCTTGCATGGATTTTAGTTTTGAAATGTCATTTCCAGATAAAAATTAGTTTAGTGTTTAGGAAAAGTAGATTCAGAAACCAATCAACATATTCCCCATTCTTTCTTATTTTGATAATATCTTTCTTTAAAACATTCCCATTGCACATGACTTAGTAGAAAAAAATTTGTAGGATCTAAATTACAAAAAAAGATTGCCATGCTTATGTTGTCAGGATTCTCAAAAGTACTGCACATCTTCATGAATTAAAGCATATGATGATTATATGCACACATATATTTATAGATTTAGCTATAATGCTATTCAAAAACAAATATGTATGTTTCTTGAAATACTGTCCTTTGGAGAATGAAAATAATTCCAAGGATGTTCATGAACTACCAAAAAAAGAATGACCTGAAGTAATTTCTTGGCCTACCTTTAATTTGTGTTATACCATGAGAATATGAAAAAGGTCAAAGCAGAACAAACAAAGCAATATTGTAGCATTGAAGGATCTTACAAAAGAAGTACATATTTCTTATTTTCCAGATCTACTATGATTATATGCTACATACGTATCATTGTCTTAAGCATATGTACTATAATTATAGATTTTCATTTTAAAGAGTTTATTTAATATCCCATTTGCTTTTATCTCTCATATTCCTGATATTTTTTCATTAAAAATTAAAACTCTTGAAAGCTCTATCTTTACTTGAATAAATTTATTTTAATGTGAATTACTAATTTTATTGGTATCACATATCATACAATCTAATAATTCGCTGAGCCATGGTGGCACACTGGTGTGCAGGACTGCAGCCCACAGGGTTGATGGTTCAAATCCAGCAGCAGCTCTCCAGGGGCAAGGCTGGGCTTCTACTCTCACGAGGCCAGTGGTGTGGGCAAAAAAGAGTTGTAAGACTCCCCCAATTTAATAATTCACTCATATTAAGAAGAGTTGTGCAATCATTACCACAATCAGTTTCAGAACATGTGCATTTCCCACTCTCCCTCTTATGCCCCTAGGTACACATTAGTCCAGTTATTGCCTTTGCAGAATAAGCTATCCTGAATTTTATATACAGAAAATTATATACAAGACAAATAGGACACAAACAAAACCTCTGACATTAATTATTAGACAAAAACATAGAAAAACCTGAATGAAAAAGAAAGCAAAAGAGATTAAAAACTGAAATAACTTGAAAAATGAATCAAAAGTTTACTAATGCCAAGAATATCAATCTTTACGTGTTCCATTTCAGTATTGATGTTTTCCAGTTTCCTATTTTAAATATTCTGGTAAACTGAATGGACTTGTACTGGCTATTTGAAATGATGAGTTGTAGGTTTTTTCTTTTCACAGATGTTAGAGTCCCACATCACTCTTAGGCTTTCTTCAGATTGCTTTGTATTTTTCTTTATTATTTTCCCCATTAAAGTCAGAGTGTCTTTGAGCTCACTGATATGATTTTTCTTCTTTTTCATTCTATTATTCAAATATTTTACTGATCTACCTATTTCTGTTATTATTGTTTGTATTTGGTATTACTTTTCTTGTAGGATTCCCATTATTTTATATTACTTTTCTGTCATTCTCATTAGTTTTCCCCGTATTTCCTGGAGGTGCTTAAACACCATTCCATTGAAATCCATTTCTGATAATTTATGGATCTACTTTTCTGAGCGTTACTTTAGACTTGCATCATTTGAAAATGTTTTTGTTTATTTGGGTTTTATTTAATTTAACTTTTTTAGGAGAATTATGATTGACTGCTTTTCTGCCCAATATAATGGTTCACCTATTTGTCATGGTGGCCTATTTAGTTGTGTTAGGCTAGTTAGTTGAATGAAGTTTTATCGGAGGATTCTAATAGGCACTAGGAAACATATGACACTGAAATGGCAAAAGAGTAGAGAGCTTGGAAAGTAGTAAGAGTGAGAGGAAGAAGAGATAGAATAAAACAGAAGTAATGATAGTACTAATACAACAAAATTGGACTATTGTAGTCGATAACATGTATATAATGATCGCAATATGTATTTTTAAAGGGGGTAATAAGAATTAGTGGTACTTTTTTAATATATATAATGAGGAAAATGAGAGAGAAACCAAAGATAGATCATTGCTAAGCCAGGAGAAAATTGTAAGCAAGTCCTCATATCAGAAAGAAAGTATGATATGCACATAGAGTGTTAAGCGGGGTTCTCTAGAGAAACAAAACCTTGCCATTAATGAATGCATATATAAGAATTGATGGGGCTGAGCCCCGGTGGCGTAGTGGTTGTGTGCGGGACTGCGGCCCACTGGGATGTAGGTTCGATTCCAGCTCCACAGAGCAAAGGCTGGGTCTCCTACTCCCACCACCTGAGGGCAGTGATGCCCAAGAAACAAAACAAAACAAAAAGAATTGTTGTGTATAGTGTGAAGGATTATAATAATTAATAGCCCACACAGCAGTACAGAGAGTTTAGTTCAACTCACTTCCATGGAACAGTTAATATACTGGAAGTCCTTCAACTCATGATGTCTGCTGATCCAAGGTCAGGGAAGCACACATTGGACTCCTCCCTTAAGCAATGCAAGAAGAGTCTACCCACAGGCAGCAAACAGCAGGGTTGGTCAAAGCAAAGTGGACAGGATCCACCAGTCTCAAGCACAACCAATGTATGCACCTGCAGCGTGGTGAAGCAGTGCTTTAAAAAGTCTCAAGTTCCACCGACAAGATCCACAGGTTGGCTTGGCCCACAGTTAGTGTAGCTCACAGGTTTAGCCTGAAAACTAGTTAAAGCAGCTGCATGCTCCAGCAGCCTCTAATCACCAGAGAACAAGAGAGAGGAGGGCGGGCCTTGTGGATCCCTTCATCTCTTTGTCCTCCAAACAAACGGTGGCATAATTAATTCCACATGTTCCTATTGGCCAGTTTGGCACAATAAACCTAACTATCACACATGCACATAGACATAGATGTCTGTGCATGTCTTGGAACGTGGTTTTCATGGTGTACCCTAATCATCTGTTGGCAGGTCTAGGTCTGCTTGGGTGGTGCATGTCTCTCCAAGGAAATAAAGCTCCATGGGAAGACGGAGTATGAGAAAAAAATAGAATAAACAAAACAAAAATACAGTATAATAATAGCATAAAAATAAAACAGCTTGGGTGGGGATTTCTGATCCTAAGGCAGGTTTGGTGTTTCTTATGTGGAGGTGGAGGGGGGAAAAATGTGTAGAAGTAAGGGTACTGGAACAGAAAGAACACAAGGGGAAAAAACGTGGGAAAATCTCTGCTTGTGTAGGAGGGATGTATGCAACAAGCTGTTTGTTATCAACACAAGAACCCCAAAACCCAGAGATGCAAGCCTTTGGCTACGTGGGTTGAAGTCAGAGCAGGGACAGTTTTGTTTGCTTCAGAGGAAATGGAGTGTACTGAATAGATCTGGCTGTCTATCAATGCTGTAAGCAAGTCACATAAGAGTCAGTAAGCATTGTCCATCTCCAATTCTAAGCAACATTGGTATATTTAGCTTTTAAGGTGCTTACATGACTTCTCGGGAGTGCAGGACTTAGCCCTTGATAAGACCTTCTCCAGCAGTTTCAATACTTTCCATTGTTCGCATGAGTGTTCCCTAAACTTCTTGAAAGAACTTCAACACTATCCTTTTGAGTTCTGTTCCTCAATAACTCAAATCTTTTTTCAGACTGTATCATTGGGCTTGAGTGGTTTCTAGTACTTGGTAGCCATATTCCCTAAGTCTACTAAAATTAATATTTAAATAAATAAAACTTAATTAAGTGCCATCCTCATAATTCTTACATCTGAGTCCATTGTTGCAGTCATGTCAATAATTCTCATGCTTAGTGAATTTTACTTTCATGTGATATCAATAAAGTTCCTGCTCATATAAAGAAAATATATTTTTAGATAATAGAACTGTTAGAATCTGAAATCAGGACAGCAAAAAGAACCATAAGTCACAGAAAAACAGGTTTGGTTCTGAGCTATATTTTTTCACCCATGTTTCAAATTATTGGAAAAAAATCGGGTTCAGTGATTGTCATCATCATAGGGAAGCTTTTCAAAATTAATTTAACAAATTGTATGGGGTAAAAAGCAAAGCTCTCTAGTCAAAATCTATTGTTAGTCTGTACCACTAATGGTGAAAGTGTAAGAGCAAGTACTCCGAAGTAGGCTTTTTAGATTGCTTATTTGCAAACTACTTAGAACTAAGTGATTTAGTTCTAAAATTTCTAAAACTGACTCAAATCAACTCAAATCAAACATGTTTGATAAATATGAAAACAAGCTATAGCTCCTCTATTTATACTGAAGGCATACTTGCATCAATTATTGAAGGTGGACTATATTTTTTGAATAGACACTAAGTATTTGATGCTGAAAAATGTATATTTTGAAAATATATTCAGGTCTGTACTCATATTGACCTCTTTTTAGCAATTACCCTGACAAGGGAGGTAGCACACAACTGAGCAGTGTTGTGTTGTATACAATCACAATTTGACTCTAAACCCACTCGATAGATCCTAATGGCAGCCACAGCAACAAAAAGCAAGATCTGCAGATGGAAAGTTCTTAAACATATTTAGACAACTAGTTGATACTTCAATGTAATCTAGTTATGTACAGTGCGTGCTGTAAAAATTAAGATAATCCTGAAATTATACATACCTTACAAAATATTGCTGGAGATCAAACACAAACAGGTTATATGAAAAGAGAAGTGGAAAATGTTATCATCAAAATATGCACCGTATAAAACTCCAAAACCAATTTCCATAGGGTCAATGCTGATTCAAACACCAATGTAAAGTAGAGAAGCAATGCCCGTTGGGTTTCTGAGACTTTCCAAC
>PVJH01023646.1:0-34465 GCA_004026705.1 Nesogale talazaci | reverse complement strand
ATGCATCATCACTGCCCAGCTTCCCCTTGACTGGTCTGTCTCCTCCCCGTGACTCTCCTGTAAAGGGGTGACCAATTACCCACCAGTGGGCCTTAGGTCCCCACCCTGCTCTCCCTCTCATTCATAATGATTCTTGTTCTTACAAATCCAGATGGACTGGAGAAGGTACACTGGTGGAGAGGGGAGCTGGAGATATGGGCAGACCAGGATGGATGAGTTCCTTTGGGCCAGTGGTGAGATTGGAGCTGCTGGAAGGGTGGAGAGAAGGTGGGGTAGAGAGATGGAACCAAGTGCAAGGATATACACATGAGCGCCTTTTTGAAGGAGGGGCATCAGGGGAGTGAGTTGGGGGAGAGCTTGGGCAGTGTAAGATATGACAGAACAATAATAATTTGTAAAGTATTGAGGGTTGGTAGGAAGGAAAGAGCAGGGGAAGAGGGGAAGGGATGGAAAAGCAGATACTAGGGGCTCAAGGGAAAAGGCAGACGATTGGAGAATGATAATAGCAGCAGACATGTGAAGGTGCCTGGCACAGTATGTTTGTTTATGTATCGTGAAAAATGATGTACAAGCCCCCAGTAAAATGGAATCATAGACTTGGCAAATGTATTAAGTGTCATGGGGAATACTTTAATATGATAAGCTTGTTTTGTAAAAAAAAAAATTAAATACATATGTGCTAGTCTGGGTAGACTAGAGGAACAAATTTCATTTGCACTTACATGAATATAAGGAAAAGATTTATATACAAGAGGAACAGGACATTGAGCCCAGTCCAGTTCAAAGCCATAAGTCCAATATTAACCTATATGCCTGAAATCAGTCTACAAAGTCTCCTTCCGACTCACGAAGTCACAGGTCAGTGGGTGCAGAATCCCGGAGCTGGCAGGGGTCTCCCCATATTTCCTCGCTTCCAGGGCTCAGGGTCCATCAACAGCATGCTGCTCCAGCTTCAGAGGTCTGGCTCCATCAGGGCAAAGCCGTGTGGCCTCTCCTCCGGCTTCTCCAGCTTCTCAGACGCTGCCATCTTGTCTTGTCCGTGATTCATCATCTCTGAGAACTAACTCCCAGCAACTGGGGAAGATAGCTTCTCATCTTCACGAGGGAAATATTGCGAGATTTCCCAGAAGTCTCAGGAGAAAGCCATGCCCAGATAGAGGCCTCATTGGCTACTCAATGGCTATCTCCAGATTAACAGGCTAGACTCCACCCCTACATTTCAATCATAAAATTAACATAAGCACATGAGTGCCACAACATATCTTTGAAAAAAATCTTTTTTGCTGGGTACTCCCTCATACACAGGCTAGAGACCCATTGGGGCAGTACTGCTCTGTCCTGTAGGGTCACTATGACACAGAAGCTACGCATGGCAATGACTGGGTTGGGATTTATTTCACCTTTACCTATATTTAAATTGTCTCATTTTCACTTTTAAAATATTTTTGATGAAGTTTTTAGTTTATCAGAATATGAAATAAAATATAAAGTATTTTGAACTTTCACAATGGCCTTATTATATACTGTACAGTACTATAGATACAGTATTGTAATGCTTGAGGAAAAGATAAATGGATCATAATGATACAATAGGTAAGATATTTTTTTCAGGAGATTTCACTACTCAATATGGCAAATGGGAAGTATAATCAATTAATAAAAATCCTTCTTTGCACTTACTTTACATAACACTTACCTCATCTGAAATACATATTCAATTCTGCATAAATTTATTGAGCCCCTACTTTATGCTAAGTTTTACATTAGCCAGAAGTTAAACTAGGATCTCCCGGGTAGTAGGCAGGAATTGTTCTACTAAAGGTGAGAAATCCTGCTTGTGTACTGGGTTACCTATGGATTTGCTAAAACCACAAGGTGACTAGTTCAAAACCACTATGAACTCTACCAGAAAAAGACAAAAAGACAAAGTTTTCTGCCCTTGTAAATATTTGCATTTCAGAAAGTCACAGGACTAGAAATACAATGTTCTATGAGCCAGTTTGACTTCCTGGCAGTGAATTTTGTTATGTTTGTTTATTATTCCATAGGGTTTCAAAATATAAGCAAACAAACTTACTGTCATTGTGGTAGTCACAGAATCTCATGTCAATTTGAGGATATCAATAGTGAAGAATTAGAGTTTAGCCTGTCAATTAAAACACATTCTCTTCTAGACTGGCCTCTTTCTCCTTCTGCTGGAGGCAGGCCACGCCCTCTCCCTCTGTCTTTGCTTCCTGTTGAACAGCCACATGGATCCTTGTGCCAGCCCTAAGATGTTACCACCACCACTGGACCCATACAATGTACACCTGCTGGCCTGTGATCTTTCTGCATGCTACATTATTGTATGTGACTGCGTGAGTCTGAAGAGGAATTTATGGACTAGTATCAGACTTATGAGCTAATATCAGATGTTTTCTTAATATACAATTATTATTTTATATCAAGTTCTTTCTTTTACATATAGCTGTGTCCCTGGATTTGTTTCTCCAGTCAACCTGGACTAACAAAGCCATCAAATTGATTCTGATCAATGACCCAATGTAGGGTTTTTTTAAGACAGTAAATCTTTACAAAAGAGATACTCTCTTCTCTTAAGGAGGGGCTGGTTAAGTTTGAACCCCTGATTTTTTTGTGTGTGTATGTGGTTTACCAGTTTAATTACTGTACTACCAGAAAACTCCAGGAGATAACTACTTCTTAGAATACTACCACATGAATTGGATCAAGAAATGTCTTTTCACTTTTAAAAAGTTGAAAAGGGGAGAGGCAATGGGGAGAGTGGGGGATTTAAAAAAAAAGTCAAAAAGGAGTCTCATAAAAAATACCTGTTGTGCTTCTCATGTTTCATGCAACAACCACAGCAGGATTCTAAGTGGTATTTCTAATATTAGTGCTATAACATGCAGCGTCACTCCTTGAAACTACTCCATCCTTGTTTTGCTTAAATACCAGATAGTGACTCCTCAGGAAATCCCTACAAGGGAAGTCAGGGGTGGTAGGAAGCAGATCCATTATACAAATGAGGAAATGGCCAGTGTTAGGGATTCACGCTCGACTAGCATTCAGAAAGGTCAGAATAGAGGGTCTGAGTCAGCCCGCTGTTGAAACTTTAAAATAGTAATGTTTTTTTTTTTCCTTTAGCTTGTCTTTCAGATCATTCACTGATCTCAAGGTCATAAATAATATTTATTTTTCACAATTTCACTTTAGTTTTGTGCCAGCAGCAATTGCTTTTTGTCACCAGACTTGAGAAGACAATCACGTGGTTGGAGGGGTGGCATGTGGATGTTTTAAGGGACCTGCAAGAATATTTATAACTTTTATGATAGTGTGTGTGTGTGTGTGTGTGTCAGCAAACTTGTCATTCTACATGAATCTAAACACCTTGTAACTAATCCTATTAATCAGGATACATACATTTAGAGAGCTGCTTCATTTTTCATTAAGGATTCTTTTGGACAAATTTTTAAATGTTCTTTTCTACATTGAAAATTCTCTGCCTTTTTTCCCTTTCGTCACCCAAAATATATATCATGATTGGTAGAGAGTCAGTGACAAACATGATGGATTGCCACAGTGCCTGCAACAATGGGCTCAAACATAGCATGTGGCTGATACAGAAATGGCAGTGTTGTGTTTGGGCTTTAATATCAAATGACGACATTTAGGAACAATCCTTTTGATTCATTGTCTTTGTATACACACTGCCTTACAAATTCTTGCAATTTTTAGGGGGTTCAAATCCAGATGTGGGATCTACTAGGATACGATGAAGAGCACATTCATAAGGGATGGTAATTATGAGAAAATTTAAGTTCAGAGACTCAGTCAGCAACAGATTTCATGGCATGCCAACCCATTTCCCACTTCTCTTTTTATCACATGTGCTGAATACAATTTTATTTCTTTTTAAAAAGAAAATGTATGACCCAAAGAAGCACTCAGGTGTGGAATTGCAATTTTGGGGAGAAAGTGTTTGATAATAACGGAATTTTTTTCATTTAAATTTTATTTTTATTTTTTCCAATTATTTTATTTGGGACTCTAACAGCTGTTATAACATTCAACACATCATTGGTATCAAGCATATTTTTACACATGTTGCCATCTTCATTTCCAAATGTTTTCTACTTGAGCCCTTGGTATAAGCTCCTCCTTCCCCCTCTTTTTTTTTTCATAAGTCATTTTATTGGGGACTCATATAACTCCCATCACAATCCATACATACATTATTAACTTGATTGTCATTTCATAAGTTTGCTAATATTCATTGCTTCCTAAATCAGGTACCTGACTTCTGGAATATGACTCAGGAATGTGGGTTCTGTGTGCTAAGAGGAGGACCTTGGGAAGCTGTTGCTAAGTTCTGCTGAGTTGACTCTGATGCATAACCATCCTATGTATAACCAAACACAACACTGCCATTTCTGTACCAGCCACACGTTCATTGCTATGTTCGAGCTCATTGTTGCAGGCACTGTGGCAATCCATCATGTTTGTCACTGACTCTCTACCAATCATGAAAGAGTGTAGGGATAGACTTTGGTCATCAAGGTCATTGAGTCTTCACTTTCTAGGATCATCTTACTATCTCATTTTGATCTCCTCAACCCAACAAGCATTTTAAAAGCTGGCTTTTGAGTTAACTTATCCAAAACTCATATCAAATAAAAGCATGGACTTTTTGACCTCTTAAATACACCTGATTCTCAACTTTGATTCATTAGACTTTTCCAATCTCTTCTGTCCTAGATTGTGTACATATTGTAAAAACTTGACTATTGCAAAAGACATAAAGGACTCAGAGATCTATGATTTAATATGACTACATATGAATCATTCAGTAATGTTCTACATCTATTTTTTAGTCATTTGAGGCCAACTCCAAAGCTAAAATTAAATAAGATGCTTAGAAAGAGTAGCTTCTGAAACAGAAATCTAAAAAGTCGGATTGCTGTTATTCCATTGCCACATAGTCAGAAGCTCCCTGAGAATTTCAGCCTCCAGCACAGGTCTACGGCAGTGAGAGGTTCCAAGTGCAAATCTTTCTCTGAGTTCTTCAGTCTTCTAAATTAGTGCATTTAAAAATCTCTACAGGGCCTGGCCTTTACTGCCATCTCTCCTTTAATAGTTCACATGTCTAATCATGACTGGCTGAGCATTGTAAACCCAAAAGGAAAGTTTAGAAACTTCTACAGAATTATTGAGGGTTTTTTTTTTCACCTAGAAGATGTAGATTGTTTTTTCTTCCTAGAAAATTCCTCTAGAGAATGCTGCAGGGGTAGAAACCAAAACAAAAGGTTTTTTCATTTATACACTAAACATTTTCACATTCCTTGTTTATAAAATTATTTTAAAATTGAAAATATATTTATTGAGCTCCTACTATGTTCCAGACTGAGTCTAAGGACCAGATGCATATATGTTAACAAGAGAGTTTACCCTCACTGAACATCTATTTACTTCTCAGGGATACAGTAACTGAAGTATAGTACAATTAGCAAAGTGCTTGGCACACAAAAACTACAGAAGACACCAATTATGTTTAATAAAAAAATAAGGCACATAAAATACTCCATTCTAGGCTTACTGTAATCATCATTCATCATTGCTATGATGACTTTTGTAGTGATCAAGAATTTAGACAAGTGTTTTCTAACTCAGTATGAAAAATGTGTCATCAGAGTTAGTTGTATAACAGTATAATTCTGACTTGATATTCTGATTTTTACAGCAATATTTTGGTGTGAAGATTAGCAATCCTAGTGTAATTTCTAAGTTTTAAATATTAGTTCAGCTATAGTTGCTTTTTCCAATTTTGAATGATGTTGTGATTGCATCCCAGAGGCATGCGTGCTTTCCTGGGAGAAGGGGCTCATTTGCTGAAAAACATTCCATGAAATATTCTAAAATAATTGAAGAAAGAGAAGATGTTCGACAATCTAATTTTCCATTATTAAAAAGGCCTCAGTCTCTTAGGTAATGCTTTCAGTTCCTGTTGCAAATAATACTCAGTCAAAATCAGGTATTCTATTGCATCTTAATCTTTAGAAATTGAAGCTACTTGACAACATGCAGGATTTAATAGTCTCCTCTCTAAGACATTTTGATATTTCTAATAGTAGTTACTTTCTTTTGTATTAAAATTCTCTCATGTCTTATAAAATATTATGCTTTACTACATACATCCTAAATAGAACTATGGAGATCAGAAAGTGAATCAGAGTTAGAAGATTCATGAAATTAACACCCTTAGAATGAATTTAAATAATTTTTTAAAAATTAGAATATTCTAGTCATAGCCAATGGGGAGAGAAAAAAGCCCCACACTTTTATTTGTCAGAAATATTGCACATCTATAGAACTTCTCTGGTAACCTATAATACAGGAGCACTGGGAGAGTTCAAAATATATGCATGTGACACACATTTAAAATAAGGCAGTTGCAATCTTTCCATTTCTATCCAAAAGTGTTCTACAGTGTGACTTTTTGCAATGTCTCATGAACCTCATTTCACAGACGGAGAAAATGAGAAAGGCGTTGTCTGTTTTCTTTTTACTGTCTCCAGGATGGCATAATGGTTTGTGATTTGTCTAACAAAATCATGCTAGCGATTTAGAATAGAGTGGAATCTCTCTGAGCCCATGGCGGAATACAAGCTGTGTTTAATGAAACCTGCTTCAAGGTCATTTGGGTGATCTGGCACACTTCTTTAGCAAAGCCAAAGGATGTCATTTTGGAAAGAGATGGGTTAGGTCTAAGATTCTGTTATTATTATATTTACCATGTCTAAGATGTAGCAACTAGGCTGACCATGTGATAGCATATAACTGAGTAGATTGTGCTTTTGATGTGAACAAAATACTCGTTACCTGTGTGAGCTGAAGTTCCAGGATGGCTTTAAAATGTTGATGCTTTGTTTTCATGGCTTTTTACTAAAATGGCAATAATCTCATCTCACTGCCATAAATAATAATTGTTAATAATTTCTGGCACTCTGCTGTATGTTTTTCATGAAAACCAAATATAAACCTCACAATGAATCTATTAGGAAAGAATTGCCATCATGTTCACTTTGAAAGCGAAGAAACTGAGGTCCTTGGAAGTGCTGTCCAAAGGATTCCAACTCGCAGGGCTGCTGCATAGGGTTCCTGAGGCTCCGACAAGTGCCGCTGTGTCTTCACAGGAGCAGACAGGCTGCTTTCTCAGTCACTGCTGATTGTGAAGTACCAGTGCCTGACCCACAGCACTACCATAGTGGCATATAAATGTTTAAACAGCAAGGAATGGGTAAAATGTGGAATTTAAACCCAGTTCTGTCTAACTCCAAAGCCATATTTCCTCTGCAGTAGCCCCCTGTTTCCGAGTGGGGATATTATAAACATAAGGAGCAGAGAGATGATGTAGCAGGTTCTTGGAGAGACTTTCCCAATCAAACCATGCCCCTTTAGTGCTCTGCATAGTACTTACTAATTTTTGCTGTTTTCCTTAATATGTCATTTATATAGTATCTATGCCCTTCCTTAAAATGTATGATGGGATCTCTTCTCGGTCTTTTGCTAAGAGTAAGTGTAGTAAAATGTATGATGGTGACTACCTTCTGAAAAAGTGACAGCAGGAATTTAAATAAGCTTCCTCCATCCTCCCCCCAAATTAAACTCACTGCCATCCAGACAATTCTGATTTGTGGTGACCCTGTAAGATCAGAATCAGACTGCTCATCTGGATTTTACAGACTAAAAATCTTCATGTAAGAGGAAAGCCTCATGGTGGATTCAAACTGCCAACCTTGGGGTTAACAGCTCAATTCCTAGAGCTCCAAAAGTACTGGAGTAGGGAAGGGACTTCCAAACCAGGGAGAGTAGTTAAGCAAAAGTCCTAAATTGAGAACGAGTTGTTTGGTGTGCTTCTGAGAACAAAACGACTGGCCAGCATATAGTGTACAATATGTAGAACAGTTTTGAAAGATTTGAGAAGGGGGAGAAAAGAATAAGTCGTCTCTATGTGCTTTGACAAGTCAGAATTAGGAAGTTGGATTATATTATCTGAATGGAAGCCCTAGACAGTTTTCACATGGCATGTGATATGATCTGTTTTAAAGGCTCTCCCTTTGGGTTTCTGTAACAAGAGCAGATTGTGGGAGATGGACCAGGAGATGCAGGAAGACAGGAGAACACTGTGAGTCAACTGAAAGGGGTGCTTGCCTTGAGCTGTCAGAAGAAATAGATGGAGAGTCATTCTTGGTTCAGGATAGACTTTGGAGATAGATTCACTTAGATATATTGATCGACGGGGATGATAGATGTGGAAAAAAGAAGACTCAATCTCCATGAATTACCCTTCTCCCCATCTCTCATACACTACCTCTTTTTTCCTCCATCAGTTTTATTGTACTGACGATTGCTTACATTCATTAAAATAAGGTAATTTCACACATCAGCCTGATGACATTTACAGATGAATGCGCCGGTGTAACTCCCACTCGGTTAGGATCATTTTCAACAACACAGAGGGGCTTCGTGGAGCCTCCTCTCAATCAATACCCTCTATTCTTTTCCAGGCTTGCTTTTATCCTTCAACCACTTCATTACAGTCCATTGCACACACCACAGCCAGATTAATTCAACATGACTGTCTGTCATTCTATTCTCCTGTTGGAAATGTTCAGTGGTACATATTGCAACAGGTTATCTTATTGCATTTATCATTCTTTATTAATTGATTGTCATTAAAATCTTTCCATTGAGTCATGAGCCCTTTTCTCCATTTTTTTCTGTATTTATTGATGGACTCTTTGACATTTTCCCCTTTCCCATAGGAGCTAACTTATTTGCAGTAATCTTCTATGACTGTATATACCAGTATCTTAATCTAAATTTTGTTTCTCCTGTTTCCTGTTTATCTTGTCTTTCATTTTTGTCTTTTTGTTCTGTCTCATCTATACAGGGCTTCAGATGTGCTCCTTTGGAAATAGCAGGGTATTCCTCCATTTCCCTGAGAGTATGCGCTATCTATGTTACCTTAGCATCGATTCTACATTCTCCTTGTTTCACTTTCTTTGGATGTGTGGTATGAATATTGCTTTAGGTCCACACTGAAATCTTGTGTTTATTTTCTGAACTTATGTGACATCCACATTGCTTTCATGTCTATAGTCCAGTCTCCTCTGTTTGTTCCTTTGAGAATTCATGTCATCTAGCATAGGAACAAGGTTTGTGTTTAGCAAATAATCATCCAATATATGATAAAAATGAATTAAATGCATCATTATATTCTTTTATGCACACCTCCTACCTCAACATCCATAGGGTGTATCCTCAGCAGCAGGCCCCAATGGGTGAGCAACTCCTTCCTGTGCATAGGAACAAATGGCCATTTGTAAATGCTGCTCATAAATGGGTATCTAATGTACCTTTAGGTTATTTTATGTATAAGAGAAAATGAAATTAAGAGCAAGCAATTCAGGACTCTCAACAATTTTAATGAGGAAACTAAGTTGACTACAAGAACAATCTGATTTTTCTTCCAGAAATTAGGAGTGGATGGATGGCCATGTAGGACTGTAAAGAATATCGGAGATGGAGCTTGCCCTGGATTCAAGGTCCAATTGTTTCCTTAACTTGATGTGTGAATTTAGAAAAGGTGCTTAAACTGTCTAAAGGTAGTAAATTTTCTTACCTGAAAAGGGGACCTGACTCAGAAATATCGTGGGGAGAGAAAGAGATAGTGCATGGAAGGGTCTTTGAAGTTATCAATGTATATATATTTATATATATATTAATCACAAGAATAAAACAATGACTTTAAAAAAGGAAAATGTATGTGAAAGTTCAGTGACTGGTTTACTTTATTATTTACTACTGCTAAGAAGACGTTGCACCCCTAAAAGAAGTGGTCACTTCGGGCTGACTCTGTCCTATTCAACATGATTGTCATGGTTCTTGGCCCAGACCCCAGAACTGTTCAAAAAGGACCTTCAGATCTCCCTGCACCAGGGTTGGCGTCATCAACCACAGAAAGTATAAGCATCCTTTGTATCATGGCAGCTGGGAAATAGATGGCACCTTCTGTTTCATGGCATAGGTTTTCACACTGGAGCAGGGGCAGACCTAACAGTTCAGTAGCATCATTTTCTGCATTGTTTTCACAGCAAGTCAATTTCATCACATCAGACACCTTTGAGTACTTTTCGGTAAAAGTATCTGTGGGCCTGATTCCTCAAATGCTGCCTGTTTTAAATTAGAATTGCTTCCTTAAAGGAAAAAAAAAAGGTGTTTTTTTAAAAAAAGAGTAACTATGAAGTGAGCTAGTAGAAGCCAGAAGAACAAATGTGTTATTGAATGTATTAATTATATATATTAACTACTATATAACATAATTCCATTACATTTAGGAAGGAGCTTAAGGTTAATTTTACTACCAAATGCCCTTGGCCTTATTCATTTAATAATAGAAGGCACATAATCTATCAAAGTAAAAAAATTAGCAATTTGAAATCATTCTAACAAGGTCAGAAATAAGTTTTCAAGTAGTTTCTCCAGAATAAGTACAAGGTCATGATAAACATTAATTGAAAAAAAAATTAAACTTTTCAAAAACCGCCTTCCCCAGTCCCCAACCCAAGAAAGCACACAATCTTGAAGCACTTTGAGGGAAATGACTTAACCTAATGTACCTTAGTGGATCATTGTACTCCCTAAAGCAGGCCTGGTGACACGGTGGACTGCACACTGAGCTCCTAACCACAGGGTCAGTGGTTTGAATTCACCAGCTGCTCCAGGAGAGAAAAATGAAATTGTGAAGTTTAAGTCTCAGAAACCCACAAGGGCAGTTCCACCTTATCCTATAGGGTCTCTCTGGGTTAGAATTGATTTGCTGACAGTGAAATGAAAGTTTCATAGGATATTTGCTAGTTCTACACTGCAGATGGCCAGTAGTTTTCCTCTCTCTAGAGTGGACTGAACAAAACCTTGCTAGTGTTCTTTCTTTTCAGCGTGGTCATCATGTGATCTTCTCTTCTTCTAACACAGAGTGTGTGTATTCAGAATACTTTCTTCCCGATTTGTAACTCATGTCGGTCATTGAAATACTTTTTGGACTATGTAGAGTTGAAGGGAATGTTTATTTTCTGGTATTTATATTGTCCTTTGCAATCTTCTGGTGGACAAAACTGTAAAAGAATTCAATATCCTCACATAAGGTGGTATGACATACTGACATTATGCTTTGCCATATGACTTTATTTGCCCAAAGAAATATAGAAAGAGGTGACATGTGGAATGTCCAAACAGAAACTTTGAGTCATTGTGTGAGTCAGCCATTATTCCTTCCCTCGGCAAATGACAATGCCCCACAAAGACAATGCCCCATCTTTCACTCTGGTCCCAGACAGAGAAGGCAGAGCAGAGATGGAGCTGATTACAGACGACTGGTAATGTAGGAGACAAATCTTCATCATCGTAAGTCGCTGAGATATTGGAATTGTTTGTTAATGCAAATGACCTACAAGGTTGCTAATGCAGTCCTCACCGGCATGGTGATAGGCTTAAAGTGAATGGCTATTTTAGTTTAAATGCATCAAAGCAAGTATTCAGCTGGAAATTTAGAGACTTGGTATTTGCATTTGACTCATTATCATGGCATTTTCCTCCTTTCAAATATAGCATTGTTCAGATACTTGAATAAAATAATATGTGTGTCCCTTGAAAAGTTGAAGGTTAAGCTTCAGTTTATCACTCAACTGTAAAAAGGCAGGCGAGGTGCAGGAGATACTTGCAATTTATGGATTTAAAATTGACCACTTAGAGGTAATTATTAAATCTGTGGCATAGGGTGATGCATAATTTTGATGAGGCATCAATCTGCATGGTATTCTCTTTTTTATCATTTTATTCAGGGCTCATGCAGTTCTTATCACAATCCATCCATCCATCCATTGTACACATGTTGCCATCATCATTTGCATGGTATTCTTGATGAACCTTTTATGAGAGCCTGCCACTGAGCAGGCAATCTGGATCTTAGAAGGCCTCAACCAGTGCTTTTTTGGACCAGTAGCATTTGGAAGGTGTTTGTGTTTGAAATATGAATGCTCGAGCTTCACCCCCTACCAACAGAAATAAACACACTTGAGTTGTGGTCTTGAAATCTATGCTTTAAGCTCCAAATGATTCGGCTGCTCCTGAATATGAGAGCCACCAAGCTTGCCAGACTTGTCATTGTCCAGGAAGGTATTTGCTGTTCCCTTCATGAAAGAGTGGGACAGGACCTGGAAGCCTGCATTTTAAAGCTGAATAGATAGTGCTATGGAAATGGAAAATGGACAGGAAGAAAAGGAGAATGGATAGAAGGAAGGAAGAAAAGTGGACTGGTAATTCTGGTCTGTTGTAATGACTGATGTTCAGTTATCTGTGGCAGTATCATGTTGCTATTGTGTCAGCACATGAGACCCATAGTCTGAGACCCATGGTCTTTACAAAGCAGGATGATTTTCTGGGGCTAGATTGAAGTCCCACACAAGTAAAAACCATGTCAGTCTTGTTAGCTACCACTCTCTTCCAAAGCACAATAAATCACCATGGCACAGAGGCAGCTTTAGATGAAGATAAAGAAGATCAAATATCCTGAGTGGTACAAATGGTTTGTGTTGGCTGCTAATCTAAACTTTGGAAGTTCAAATCCAACCAGTGACAGCACAGAAGGGCTTGGTGATCTGTTTCTATGAAATATATCACCAAGAACATTCTCTGGAGCAGGTCAACTCAGTCAGTCACTCATGGAATCACCGTGAGATGGAATTGAATTGATGGCAACAGGTTTTAAGTGCAGACAACTTCAGAATCCTTTTCAACACACAAAAATCGAAAAATATTGCTACAAGGGGTCCAGTTGATACATGCACAGGCTATTTAGAGCAGAACCTGGTTAAGCATGTCTCTGAGTTCATTGGGTGGCTGCAGAAGATTCTTTCAGTCTTACATTTGTCTAGGGTCCTAGTGACATTATCAGGTAAGTATTGGACTCCTAACTGCAAGGTTGGTAGTTCAATCCTCTCCAATGAGCCTATCTGCTCCCAAAAAGATGCCTTTAGAACCCTATCGAGGGCTGTTATGCCTTGTATTTGACTTAATGGCACTGGATTTGTATAAGTTTGGGTGGGTTTGATCTCATTACAGTGTCTTCAAAAAAAGGTACAACAGAAACAATGACTTCTCAGGTGACCTCATGAGCCAGTTAAATTCAAAACAGAGGTCAGCTAAAGGTTATGGCAACTGATTTGAGTTTTTTTTTTTTTTGAGGTGATCTTGAGAGATTTTCTCTAAGGACACAAGATCATCATGGGATGTTTAGGAAAATGTTTAAAGAAAATTAAAGCTGCTTTGGTGAGGAAAAGATCAATACATCCATCGTGATGCAGATCTTACTCATTCTTCAAAGGTTGCAAGGATGGTCTCATGAGAATTTACTTGGAAAACCATACTCCATTCACACTGCAACCTTGATTTTACACTACCAATTTTTTTCCTCTTCAAACCCAGAGAACATTTCAAAGGAATATGATTTGAATCCTTATAGAATATTTTCTCTAAATGATAAAACTGTCCTTTTAATGTGGTGTCTATCAAAGAGTACAGAATTCTTCAGAAGTTTAGAAACCATGTGGAAGTTCTGTTGAAACAATAGGTTAAAATTTTGGTGTTTTTTTTTAAATAAAGGCTTCTCTGGCTTTTTTAATTAAATGCTTTTATTGGGAGCACTTATTTCTCTTATCACAATCCATATTCATTCAGTATGCCAAGCACATTTGCACATATGCTGCCATCATCATTTTCAAAGCATTCTCTTCCCACTTGAGTCCCTGATATCAGCTCCCCATTCCTCCTCCTTCCCCAGCCCATCCTTCCTCATGAACCCTTTATAAATTATAGATTATTATTTTCATATTGATGCCATCCTCCATTGCCCCTCAACCATTTTTGTTGTTTGCTCCTCTGGTGGGAGGTTATTTGTTGATCTTTGTGATTGATTCCCTTCCCCCCCAACCCCCAATCCTTCTGGTATCTCTACCCTCATTATTGGCCTGAAGGGGGTTATATATCCTGAATTCCTGAAGCCTATGTTATAGGCTCTTTTGTTTTGTTTTGTTTTGTTTTGCTTGGGGAGGCATCAGTGCCCTCTGGTGGGATGTTACAGGCTCTTATAGGTAGCAGTGTGCATATTCTGGTTTAAATAAATTTATAAGGTAGAATTGAGGTCATGATAGTGGGGGGAAGGAAGCTCCAAAGACTAGAGGAAAATTGTGTTTAATCTGTGCCACACTGCACCCTGACTAGCTCATCTCTTTCCTGTGACCCCTCTGTGAGGGGATGTCCAATTGTCTACAGATAGGCATTGGATTTCTACTCTATGCCCCTACCCCAATTCACATTGGGTATGATTTTGTTCTGGGTTTTAGATGCATGGTACCTGATCCCCTTGACACCTCTTAATCACACAGGCTGGTGTACTGCTTCCATGTGGACTTTGTTGCTTCTCAGCTAGATGATTGCCTAACTTCAAGCCTTTAAGACTCCTGATGCTAAAGCTTTTGATAGCCCAGAACCATTAGTTTTCTTTACCACATTTGCTTATGCACACATTTTGTCTTTACCAAATTGTGTAAGGAAGGTGGGTATCACAGAATGCTGGATTGTTATAATAAGGTGTTATTGTGTTGAAGGAGTACTTGAGTGGAGGCCCAGTGTCCATCTGCAACCTTAATTCTTAGTGGACAGATCCCTAGTTTATTCGGTCTTTACTGTGTTAACTTGCAGATGGATTTTGGATCTCCACTACTTCCCCACCTCTTCACATAGATTTGGTTGCTTGATTTTAACATATCTGATCTGTAATGTGTCAATATATAGATATGAGTACATAGTTCTATTCCACTTTCATTTCGTATTTGAGAATTTACTTGGGAAACCTTATTCTATATATATAATATATGTGTATATATATATCTATATACATATATACGCATATGAATACACATGCTTGTATTTAGACCTCTATAAATGTCCTATGCCTCCTGGTTCTTTCCTCTATTGCCTTTTACTTTCCTCTTGTCCCACCATCATCTTAGGCTTCATTAGGGTTTAGTAATTCCTCACTGCTACATTGCCCTTGATTAAGCGCCACTAGGCATCCTAGGTCCTTCTCACCATTGATTTTAGTTTACTTGTCGTTTCCTTGCCCCTGGCGTGGTACCCTACCTCCACCCCCCTTTCTCTCAGACCCTGAACTATTTATAGGCTTTTCCATTTTTGTCAGTGGCTTTCTTTTTGTTGTTGTTGTTGCTGTTGTTGTACTGTTGGTCTTGACTTTCTTGGTTGTTTTATTTGGCTTTGCCTGGTGTGTTAGTCCGGATAGACTAGAGAAACAAATCCATAGACACGCATATGAATATAAGTATACGGTTTATATATAAGAGGAATTAAGAAAGCATTAAGAAAGCATTCCAGGGGCTGAGCCCTGGTGGCGTAGTGGTTGTGCACAGGACAGCGGCCCACTGGGACAGAGGTTCAATTCCAGCAGTGGGGCTGGGCCTCTTACTCCCACCACCGGAGAGCAGTGATGCCCCCCTCCCCCAAAAGAAAGCATTCCAACCCAGTCCACTACAAAGTCACAAGTCCGATGTTAGCTCATATATCCGATACCAATCTATAACTCACGAAGTCACACAGCAGTGGGTACAGAGTCCCAGCACTGGCAGGGGTCCCCTCATGGCTCCTCGCTTCCAGGGTTCAGGGTCCATCAACAACATCCAGTGGTGGTAGAAGCAACTCAGCGCTGGCAGGGGTCTCCAGGTGGCTTCTCCAACTTCAGAGGTCTGGTTCCATCAGGGCAAGGCTGTGTATCTTCTCCTCTGGCTCCTCCAGCTCCTAGGACGCTGCCATCTTGTCTTGTCTGTAGTTCATTGTCTCTGAGACTAACTCCCAACAACTGGGAAGGGAGCTTCTCATCTTCACAAGGGAAATATCGCGAGATTTCCCAGAAGCCTCAGGAGAAAGCCATGCCCACACAGAGGCCTCATTGGCTACTCATTGGCTATCTCCAGATTAACAGACTAGACTCCACCCCATAAAATTAACATAACCACACCTGGTTTTTGTGCTAATTAATATATCTGCATGCCTACCTGGATAAGACAGCCAGGATAAATAATTTGGTGATGGAAATAATGGGACCAGTGGTTCTGAGGCAATACAGGAGAAGGAAAGGTGGGGGAAAGTTATCTATGATTTTTGAAGCAACATTTTCTTATCTTTATACATAACTGTGCTTGTGTATTTTGTGTGCTTTCTCAAAAGAGGGCTCTAGATTGTGTATGCTTCAGATATCACAAAACATGGCCCCAGCCCTGGACTGAACACAATAAATTGGCACAAAATAAACTTTAATAAAGATGCCAGCCAAATGCAAAGGGAAAGCATGAAATTGTTGACCATAAAAGAAAGGTGATGTGTTCGGTGATGGACTAAATTGTGGAAGGAGAAAGAAAAGAAAATTTAAAATAGGCAATTATTTTCTCAAATATCAAAATTAATTTTAAAGACAGTCAACCTGTCAACAGTCAAACAGACAGGCTATCTTGATATCAACAAGCAGGTGAAAGGCATTTCAATAATGCACTTCTTGTCAAATTGAAGAAATATCAGCAAATAGTTCTATAATTAAGTAGATTAGAAACTGGTTAAATGAGTCTTCCAAATGACACTGATTTGAGAGTTAACAAAATTTGGAAGGTAGGGGTATAAAAATGCCTAGGTCTTTATTAATCTGCTTCTCTCTATTTGCTTTCAATGGCTCAGATGCTCAACATATTTACACATTCTATATGACTTTGAGAGGACCAGAGAAAAAAACTGAAAAGTAAAAGGAGGCAGAATTAGAATTTAAAATAGTCATCTTAATCATATTTGAAATACTAATCTCTGCAGCAGCATTGCAAAAGACCTTATGTGAGATGCACCCCCATAAAATCATGCTTGTTGGTGTGTACCTTAGTGTTGATTTCAATTAAAAGTGACTCATGGCCAAAAAAAACAGTCTCAAAGAATTTCCCTAAGGTCATCTTTATGGAAACAGAACAGCAAGTCCTTTTCCAGCTGAAAAGTTGGTGCTTTTGAACTGCCAACCTTCTGTTGGCAGTTGACTGCTTAACCATGGCACCGCCAGTGGCTCTCTGACACCATTTAATCAAGGATTGTTTAAAATCGAAGGAGTGATATCATCATCTGGCTTCACAATGTTTATTGATGCTGTGGTGGAACACACTTTCTTAAGATCACTCTTGTACCCAAGTCTCGTCTGAAACTCCCACCAAATGGTTATTGGGTGGGAATATGCAACAGGGTACACGGAACACCGATGGAAGGAGTTGATCAGTTTTCATTACCGTCTTCCCTCCTCTCCTCCCCATCGTGGAAGAGAGAAAAGAGAAACCCAAAGGTTTTTGGGAAGCACGTTCAAGATCTCTGTCTGAAGGGGCAGATACTGCCGAGACCAGATGTTCCACAGACTGTAACACTGAGGCTCAGAGGGAGAGCACCCAAATTATGGGATACCTTCTCTTCCTGTGGTCCAGACTAAGGAACTATGGGACAGAACGACAGGTGAGCTGGCTTCCTGGGTCATGGAGGTTAAGGCACAAGGGACCACGTGGCTGAGAGACTAACCACCAGAGAGAAATATGACTAACCCATGACTGAGAGCTGAGAACAGAGAGAGAGACTTGGCGGCTGGCTGAGGAGAGCAATGACTGACTGCATTCTTCCTGTTTGCTGATCCTAACTTATGGTAACCTATTAACTTCCCTAGTAAACTTCCTTAAATGGCATTATGGCCTGTTAATCCTATGCAGTCATTGCAATGGATTATTGAACCCAGCAAAGATGTGAAATAGTTGGTGTCAGAATAGATAAAGAGAGAGACATCACAGAGACTTGTCTGACCCCTGCAGGGTGACACTAGGGAAGCCACAGATGGTCAGATAGGGCCCTCCATTGTCATTCACTGCAGCTATCTTCCAACCCAAGGTTCTTGATACATTCTATCTGGTAAAACAGGTTCTATATGAACCCCTCCTCCAAATAAAATTACTATGGGAAATTAACATGTTTGGTTTTGTTGGAAGGAATCTTAAATAGATATCTAAAAGTGACTTGTTTGCGGGCTGAGCTCTGGTGGTGTAGTGGTTGTGCGCGGGACTGTGACCCACTGGGACGGAGGTTCAATTCCAGCAGTGGGGCTGGGCCTCTTACTCCCACCACTGGAGAGCAGTGATGCCAAAAAACAAAACAAAACAATAAAAGTGACTTGTTTATTGTGTGTATTAAAGCACAGACTAGAAGACAGCTGGCTTTGAAGGATGAGCTAGTGGATCATTTCCATGGACTTGATCCTGTCTGTTTGAACTCAGGTTTCCCAAGATTCTATTGCCCTAAGATGCTTTGATCATTTTATCTCAACTCCAGGTTTTAGGTCCAGCTCATTTTGAGATGTTATTCTAAGCCCTAATTGAAGTGGCAGAAATCCTCCATGTGTTCCTTCCTGTGTTTTTGCAGTTTTGTTTCATGAACCTGATTTTTTTTTCTTCTGGAAAACTCATCTCTTGTTTAAACACAGTTTGTTTTATTTATCTACAATACTTCTAAAGAAAGTGTGGTTTCTGATAAAATTAAGGTTCAATCATTTTCTTCACCATAGGAAGTTGCTCAGCCAGTCAGTCAAAGGTGAAAGATTCATTGAGCTTATAAATGGAAACCTGTCAATTGTAGCTTTTCCAGCTTTTCTTGAAAAAGACTGTGCCATCTTGCTTCCAAGGTGTAGTTAAGTACAGGGTTCCACTGGCATTGGAAAATTACAAGATCAGCTACCGTTTGTTCAGAGTTATGTTAGAATATACTTCTTTTTGCGGGGGCATCACTGCTCCCTGGTGAGAGTGAGAGGCCCTGCCTTGCTCCTGGAGAGCTGCTGCTGGATTTGAACCGCCAGTCCTGTGTGCTGCAGTCCTGTACATAACCACTATGCCACCGGGGCTCAGCCCTAGAATAAACTTCTTAAAGGATTATTTCTTTAATTGACACATAATCAAAAATCTCACAGTGAAAACTGTTGGGGGCGTAATAGTATATGGGCTAGTAACATCTAGTTAATTATCTTAAAGATCATTAATCCAAAGTATACTTGATAGCAAAGAAAGTAACATTAACTTAAATAAGCAGTTGGCTTTATTCCAGCATTCTTTTATAAAGAATGAGTGATAAAGTCAAATTTCATGTTTTTGTAAGAGACTAGCTAATTCTCCAATACGATCTCCTTGATTTAAAGGAAAATAAATTCTATTGATTAGTTGAGTTATTTAAATATCATGAACATTCATGGGAAAGGGTAAAGCAAAAAGTCAGAATGAAGAATCAATAATCATTCTTAGAAAAAACATAACTAAATGATAAATCAAATATGAGTGCAACCATTATAAAATGGCATGAGTTGAAAGGTGAAATGTTTTATCACAGCATATACAGAGATAGTTATATTTCTCCCTAATGCTTGGTAAGGTAGGGCCTACCCTATTATTTCATTGAAATCTTCATAGGATACATGTAAATATGGGTATGGTTGACCTTTAGACTACAAGTGACAGTTTGTTCTTTGCAGTAAGAGCTGTTAAATCATTACGCTCTCCAGCAATACTTGCAACTTAGTGATACTTTCCAAAGAAACACTAGAGAAGTTATATTGACTGCAAACATAAGATTATACTGACATGACTCAACTTGCAATTGCCCACTCTGTGTCATATGGTGCAACTGAGCAATGGTCTACCATGTTTCACATCATAAAGCATATTAATGATTTTGGAAAACATATTTTTTTTGAAAAACAACTTTTTCTAAAGTCAATTACAGTAAGACACTATGTAGACTTTTAATGTCTATTAAAATAATGCAAACAAGCAGGCATTGTGACTTCGTTGTTGTAAAGAGTGACTTACTATCAGTATTATTATCCATCTCTATTATATTTCAGTATTCTTTTAATATGCTACTAATAATTATCATGGAGCCTAGGATCACTTTCGTAATCAGTAGTGTTGTACCTGAGTAAGGTCTCAGTAATGGAAGAAAGCTTGCTATTAAAACCCCACTAAAGATACAGGATCTTTATTCACTATTTTGATGAAACTACCAGACACAGAGTCCATAGCAAAATCCAGTGACTTCAGTCATGCTTACGAGAGCTGGAAGATCTAATGCCAATCCCAGAAGACACAAATTAATTAAAGTACAACCTACTTACAAGCTGCCTTCTTGGAGAAGCTGTCCCTGACTAGATTGTCTAAGATAGTCCTTTTGTAATAACACTCTCATTATCGAGTTTTGTTTTTTTGTATAGCATTTTTAAATAAAGATGCTTTATCTCAGTATATCTGTAGACTTTTCATCATGTCAGAAAAGTGATGTGTTATTCAATGTTTGACAGTTTTGGAAATTCAAAAGGTAACAGTATATCACCATGTTAGCTTGCCTGTTTTCCTTGAACTTTTTATTGTGAATTGGGTGAAAGTTTCCAGAGCCAGTCCATTCAACATTCCCTATTGTGATTCAGCTTGGGGTTTCTTGCCATGGATTGCAGTCCCTACAATGGAACATCACTTATCCTACCTCCTTCTTCTGTTTTCAGAGCATTTTTATTCCCTGATTAGCTTGTGTGTGGTCTGCCTCCCCTCTTAGGATGCAAGTTTAATGAAGAGGGCAATGGTGATGGACTTGCTCATTGTCCTGCAAGTTGGAACAGTACCTGAAAATTCCTTCCTTTTAATGTTGGAGGCGTCCTGGTGGCGTGGTAGGTTGCATATTGGGCTGCTAACAATAAAGTCAGCAGTTCAAAACCACCAGGCACCAGTGGGGGAAAGATGAGTTACAGCCTCAGAAAACTGCTGTCGCCCATTCTTCTCTTTCAGGTCACTGTGAGTCAGACTGGACTTCATGCTCGTGTTATTAAACATGTGTTAAATGCATGAAACTCAGGGGTGGCAGAATGCCAACCAGTGGATGAAAAAATGATGTCATTCTCCCTTGGAAGCATTTCTGGTACCTTGTAGCATTCACTCACACTGCTAAAAGCATGTAAAAAATTTTTTTAAATTCTTGACCTAATATTTTCAATGTGAAGTATGACACACAAAGAACAATACAACACAATAAAAGCAAAATACAATCAACTAACCAAAACAAAACAAAAAAACTGACAACAATAATAAAAACTATGTTCCAAAGTCGAGAGTCCAGATTTTTTTCCCCAGTTTCCTTTTACTGAACTGACTACAAGATCCCAATCATTACAAATTAGATACATAGAGTCAGAGATATATAAATATAAATGTCTAAGCAGTTATGGAATGCTGTTATAGCCCACTGCTCTCAAGAGTGAATTACAAAACAAATTCAGAAATATTCTGGGGATAATTAGTGCCAGAGAAGTCAAGCTGAATGTAGAAAGAAAGCATTTATAATACATGAGGTACTTTTATTATGTTCATGAAATTTTCAGCATTTATGATTGGGTTGAGGTTATTTATATTAGCAGAGGAAAGGATTTGAATACTGTAGCAGTAAAATCAGTAAGTCACAGGAAGTTGCTGATGCCATTACTTAGACTTTCCAGCAGGTTTATGCAGTTTTAAGGGGACCCAAAAAGCTTCAGAATCCAGTTTATGAGAACTGCTGGGAGAGCCCACTATGGAAGACAGTTGAATCACATGGGCATGTATGCATGCTGTGTGTGTGTGTGTGTGTGTGTGTGTTAGCATTTACAGAAAATAGACTTTGTACCAAACACTTAAAGCTTATGTGATAACAACTGAGGCAAAACTGGATGCATTTTTGAATGAATACAGATATAATGAAACCATTATATGTATATTTTGATAATAATCAATCTGGAGATGGAAGTTGACATTTGAAGACAATGTAACTATTCTTATTTTTCTCTTTTTTAGTAGGCAGTCAGAAGACCTTAATTTTCAGAAAGCACTTGGTGCTAATCTTATGCCCTTGAGTTTTATTTCTAAGGACAAATCACATGTAATATGTAATATAAGAAAGAAAAGAGAGAGGAGAGGGAAGAAGGCAGGAGCAAAAAAGGGGAACATGGAGCATTGATCAAAGGAGGGGGAGAGGGATGGAGGAAAATGGAAGAAGGAAAAATACCAGTGAGTGTTTTATGAGCAGAGTGATAGCAGTTCCTTAAGAAAGGCGCTTTCTATGAGAAGTCAAAAACATAATGGCACATAGTGCAGGAATCTGACACCATGACAATGACACTGTGATTTATTTAAAATTTAATGTAAATGACATGTAAGGAGAGGGAATATACTCTCCCATCCAATCAGTGTCACTCTGTTTGGTTCTGTTTGCCTTGTGCTATGAAACCACTGGTATCCTCATCTTTTCTTAGTCCCATTTAATTTACTCAGCAGTGTGTCCTTTTGTTATGTGCAGGAAATGCTTGTTTTTTTTCTACAATTTGTTTTTCTGGCTAATTGGGGGCCAATATTGCTTATAAAGAAGGGCCCCGAAACCTCCATTTGACATGCAAAAGGCAGTTTCTGGTTTCAGCTGTTCAACATTTGCTTCTAATGTTCTTTTCTAAGAACCTTCTCCACTGTGTATTTTATACTTAGTGTCAATGACAAAAGGGAAACCATACTATAATATAGAAATATGATAACAGTGTGCCAGAAAAGGCACCATTTCAAATGATTTAGTTAGAAAATACTAATGTCTGTCCATTTCCATGCCTACAGTCTGAAAAATTGCATTTAATATTCATCAGAGATTTTTAGCAATGCATATTTTGCCGATTTTTGTTTCTTGCCTAATTTTAGTGCATGTTGACCTTAGCATAATTTGTCTTATTTTCATTTTAAGATAGTTATTTTAGTCTACTCTTTCTTTGACTTCATATCTCATTTTTTTTGCAACCATTTCATTTTCCTCATTGGAGGTTGGTACATTCAAAGCAGGAAGTGAAGAAGAATGGTCTTCCAGGTTATTTCCCAAAGATAAAATTCAGCTTCAAGTCCAAAGACAATTAAAAAATGAATTTCGATATTTATTTATTTTGAACAGAGTAAGTCAAGAACTTGCTTTTATGAATCTACTACACAATGCCTATTTCTTCAAAATTCTATATCTGTCTCCTTGTTAATACTTTACTCTTTTTTTTGTGGGCATCACTGCCTCTGGTGGTCATGGGGCGCTACCCAGTGCTGCTCCTGAGAGCCGCCGCTGGATGTGAACCGCCAAGCCCATAGGCCACAGTCCTACACTCAACCACTTACGCCACCGGGGTTCAGCCCGCTTTACTCTTTTTTATATAAATCATTTTATTGGGGCTCATACAACTCTTATCATGATCAGGACATACGTCAATTGTATGCAGCCCACATTTGCACATTTGTTCCCATCATCATTCTCAAAACATCCTCCTTTCACCTAGGCCCCAGGTACTACCGCCCCATATTTGCCCTCCCTCCTCACTCCCCTTTCCTTATGAACCTTTAACAAGCTACCAATTGTCATTACTTTGTCATCATACACTGTCCAATATGTCCCTTCACCCACTTTCCTGCTTTCTGTACCCCAGAGAGGAGGTCACACATAGATCCCTGTCATCGATTCCCCCTTTCTACTCCACCTTCCCTCCACCCTCCTGGCATCACCACTCCCACCTCTGGTCCTGAAAGGATCATCTGTCCTGAATTACCGCTGTTTCTGGCTACTCTTAAGATCATTAAGTGACTTGCATTTTATACACTCACATTTTGGCAATTTGCAATTTTTCTATGGCACTAACACTTGAGATTTTGAAAAAATTTTCGATTTGATTTGATAAGGTTTAATAATATGTTCTCTTTGCATCTCAATGAGGGTAGACGTATCTTCAGGAGTTCATTCTACTCAGCATAGACAAATCCAGTCACTGCTGGGTTTCTACAAGGAGCCCTGGTGGCACAGTGGGCTATGCATTGAGCGCTCACCATAAGGTCAGCAATTCCAAGCTACCAACTATTCTGAGGGACAAAAAGGAAGTTTTGTATTCCTAGAAAGAGTTGCAGTCTCAGAACCCATAGGAACATTTCGACCCTGTCCTGTGAGGTCACTGTGAATTGGTATGAACTTGATGACAGTGAGAGCTCACTTCTTCATCTACATTCTTAGCCCCTTTTCATTCCCCCCACTCACTCCCATTTCCTAAAAAAAAAACTCCTCTGTGTTCTCATGGGGTAAAGATATCTTGGTTTTTGATATTGGATAGCTGTTTCTTGCTGTACACTACTTCACACAACACCTAGGACTCCTAGTACCTTGTAGCTAGTGGGATAGCAAAGAATCCAGAGACAAAAGAATAGTAAGTATTCTTCTCCACAGCCATCAAATGAAAAGGATAGGTTATTGCTATAAGTTGAACTGTGCTACTGCAAAAGATAGATAAGTCTTAACCCATGTTACTTTTGAATATGACAATGCGTGAAGGTTGGGGTTGTGTGTCAGAATGAGTGGACCAGGATTCTCAGTAGTTTGGTTGATATGATGCCACGTCTCATGAATAAACCTCATGTAACTGACTCACATCCATAAGGAGATCTGCTATCGGCACTAATTAATTTGAGTTTCTTAAAGTTGTAGCCTACATAGTTATTTGTGTATGTGTGTGTGTTTGAGAGAGAGAGAGCGAGAGAGAGAGCGAGAGAGAGAGAGAGAGAGAGATGAGAGATATTCAGGAAAAGCACTCTATTGTTTTTCTTGATCTGGATCCTGCATGTGGCTTGGCTGACCGACGCACAATTCTTTAGACTTGAACCACTGGCCTGTCATACCAGTGGCGTACCTGGGAATTAATTACCTCTACAGCTTATGTGTGAGCAGCCTGTTATCTTGCTTGCCATTCTTGGATGTATCAGCCTCTGAAGCTATGTGAATTAGGAGAAGCCCTGAACCTGATGTGTGATCCACACACAGTTGGATCTAACCAGTCTTTATAACAATGTGATCAATTTCTGAGAGATAAATGTGTATATGTATACACACACACACACACACACACATACACACACTGTATGCTCCTGTTCCATCCTCACAGGTGTTCCTATGCCTGAACCCATTGGTGCAGCTGCTGTGTCATTCCATCTCATTGGCATACTTCCTCTTCTGTGACTCCTCCATTTCACCAAATATGATGTTCTTCTCCAGGGACTAGTCTCTCCTGACATGTCCAAAGTTTGTAAGGAAGACTACAACCTTGACTCCCACCTTTCCTAATTTTACATACATGCCTCTAAGGAATACTGTGACCTTACTTCTTCCAATACACATTGGTTTGTCCTTTTAGCAGTCCATGGTACTTTCAATATTCTTCACCAGCACCATAATTCAAATGTATTCATTCTTCTTTGATCTTCCTTATTCAATGTTCAACTCTCTCATCCACGTGATGCTATGGAGAATACCATGGCTTGAGTCAGGAAAACCTTCGTTCTCAAAGTGTAACATCCTTACACTTCAATACTCGAAATGTCTTTTGCAGATTTATCTAATGCAACACAGTTTTTAAATCTCTTGACTAGCTTCTATGAGCATTATGTATCCAAGTAAGAAAAATTCTTGACCACTTCAATCTTTTCTCCATTCATCATTATTTTATCTATTACTCCACATGTGAGGATTTTGGTCTTCCTTCCATTGAGCTGTAATCCATATGAAAGGCTATAATCTTCATTCTTCATCGGCTAGTGCTTCAAGTCCTACTCCCTGTCAGCAAGCAGCATTCTGTCGTCTGTGTATCATAGGTTGTTAATAAGTCTTCCTCTTATCCTGATGCTATGTTCTTATTCATATCATCCGGATTATCTGATAACTTGTTCAGCATACCAATTGAATAAGTATGGTGAGAGGATACAACTCTGACACACACCATTCCCAATTTTAAATATTCCATATTCCCTTGTTCTGTTTGCACAACTGCCTCTTGAATCATGTACAATTTCCTCATAAGTCAGTGAAGTGTTCTGGAATTCCCATTCTTCTCAAGGTTAACCAAAGTTTATTGTGGTCCACATAGTTGAATGCTTTTGCATAATCAATAAACACAAATAAATATCTTTCTAGTACTCTATGATTTCAGCCAAGATCCATCTGACATTAGCTATGACATCCCTTGTTCTACAACCTCTTCTGAATCTGGCATGAACTTCTGACGGTTTCCTGTCATTGCACTGCTGCAACCATGGTTGGATGATCTCAAGCAATATTTTACTTGTATGTGATATCAAGGTTACTGTTCTATAGTTTGAATATTCTTTTGGATCACATTTCTTTGGAATGGGCACAAATAAGGATCTCTTCCAGTCATTTGGCCAAATTCCAAATTTCCTAGTTGAAACGAGTGTTTCTTTGGCTTGCTGAAACATTTAAATTGGTATTCCTTCAATTCCCTGGAGATGTATATATATATATATACATCTGTATACTTATAGATAAGCTTCACTAGGTTTGCGGCACTACAGAACCCAGCCTAAAACATGACTTTGTTTGGAAATAGGGTTTTTGCAGATATCATCAATTTAACCAGATGTTAAACAAAGACATAAAGAACAGCCATGTGGAGAGAGAGGCAAACATTTGCCCTATGCTGCTACCAGTCAAGCAATGCTTGGGGGAGGACTAGAGGCCATGAAAGATCCTCCCATAGACACTTTGTGCCACCAATTCTTAATAATTGGTTACTATAGCTATTGGAAATTAACACCACTCCTAAATTTTCTATTCCAAATGAAGAAAAAGGTAGAGTGGTAGGAATATCTGTAGGAAATGGCAAACCCACAGTAGCAAAATCTTAGAATGATCAGGTCACTGCAGAGTCCACCAAAGAAGCCCTGCCAGGAGATAATTAGCCTAAAGTAATGACTTAGGAACATTATCTATAATCATTTTAGACCTTTACTTCCTACTCAAAGAATATTATATATCAATTGAGGATGATTTGGGGTTTTTTTTGTTCTTTTGCATCTAGAGCATCTAGAGATTTTATACATCGAATCCATTATACAACTAGAACATCTTCAGCTTTTACATTGAATCCTAATGACCAAAATCCAGATGCATTATGGGATGATTTCAAAACATTATGCATGAAGAAAGCAGAAGGTTGTTACAAAGCAAAGAAGTATCACAATGAACTTCAGAAAAGATTTTCAAACATACTCTTGCACATAGAGTAGCTAAAGTGAATGGAAGAAACAAAGCAAGAGAAACGAGATGTCAAAGCCTAGCTAGAGAAGATAAAGTATTGTGATGGAGTGCGCAACAGCCTGGTGTTAAAAACCAAAAGGGGAAATATGCTCAGCATTTCTTAAGCTGGACCAACTGAAGAAAAAAATTCAAGTTTCAAGTTGAAATTTTGAAGGATATTATGGGAAAAATACTGAATGACTTAAGATATTGTGCAAAAATACTCTCAAACATAATGAAAAACGTACACATGGCAGAAGACAAAACAGAGAACTGGGACCTCCTAAAAATCAAAAACATATGTTCATCAACACTTGACATCACCAGCTGCTCCTTGGGAGAAAGATGGAACTTTTGACTCCCAGAAAGAGTAACAGTTTCAGAAACTCACAGGGACCATTCTACCCTGTCCTTTGGGGTTACTACATTGACTCCATAGTGTGAGTTTTAAATTTTTTATGTACATCAAAAGACTACACCAAAAGGATAAAAGGACAATTCACAGACTTAGAAAAATACTTTTTTGACAATGATATAGAATTAACTTGTGGAATCTACAGAAAACTTCTACATCTCAACAGGAAAAAGATGAATGGAATCAAAAAGGGGCAGAGGGTATGAACAGAGAGCTCATGAAGAAGGCATTCAGCATCCCATAAATATATGAATAAATGCTTGCAATCATTAGGGACAGAAAAGATACAAATAAAAATGATTACACCAGCATTGATCAAAACTATTTTAAAAATATTGAAGAGGGGGTGGAGAGACTCAATGACTGCCAGTAGGTGTGTAAAGAGTGCAGCTACTGTGGGAAATAGTATGCCCCTTACATTGGGTCTAGAAAATATCATACTTCCTCCAAATGATCCATTTACTTGGCAAATAAGGTAAAGAAGAGCCTAACGTGAACAGATATGTCCATGTCCATGCTCATTTGGAATACCATTTATGACAGCAAAAAGACAGAAATAACTGACTCATCAGCGGGAGAATAAAAGAATGTTGACCTGTGCAAAGCATTTGACTTCACGGGCCATAAAATAAGATGGGTAATGTCAAACAGAACATGAATTCTACAACACTTAATTTTGAAAATTGCAGAACCTGTTCATGGACCCAAAGACAGTCACTCAAAGAGAACAAGGGGATAGTGTGCAGTTTACAATCAAGAAATGTGTATGTCAGAGTCCTGTCCTTTCACCATACTTATTTCTGTGCTCAGAAGTTAATTCAAAAAGCTGGTCTAGTTGAAAAAGAATGCTGCCTGAGGATTGGAGGAATGCTCAAGAAAAATTTGCCGCAAGCAGAAGACGCAACCTTGCTTGCTGAAAGTCAAGAGGACTTAAACGCTCCTGGAGGAAGATAATAGATGAAGTCTTGTGTATGGATTACATCTGGATGTAAAAATATCCTTACATCTGTATCAGTAAGCAGAGTTATGATAAATCAAGAAAAGATTGAGCTGTCAATCAAGAACTTAATTTGGGGGCTGAGCCCTGGTGGCATAGTGGTTGTGCGCGGGACTGCGGCCCACTGGGATGGAGGTTCTATTCCAGCAGTGGGGCTGGGCCTCCTACTCCCACCACCAGAAAGCAGTGATGCCCCCCCAACACCCCCCCCAAAAAAAAAGAAAAAAAAACTTAATTTTACTTAAGTCCTAAAAACGAAAAACATATGCTCATCAAAGCTTGACATCCACAATCAATGGTCATGAAAGCAAGAGTAAAACATATGCTCATCAAAGCTTGACATCCACAATCAATGGTCATGAAAGCAAGAGTCAGGAGTTCAAATGACATGGCACTGGGTAAATGTTTTAGGAAAGATCTCTTTAATAAATTAAAAATCAAAGATCACATTTAGAAAACTAAGATGTGCCTCACCCAAGCCTCACATACATATGGAAACTTGACAGTGAATAGGAAAGACCTAAGAATAATCGATGCCTTTTGAATATGGTGCTGGCAAAGAATGGTCAGTTTACAATGGAATGCCAGAATAATGAAGACATTTTTCCTGAGAGAACAGACAGAATATTCCTTACAAGCCGTGAGGGCAAGACTTTGTAGCACGTGCCTTGGACATGTGTTTAGGAGGCACTAGTCCTTAAAGGACATGATGGTTGATAAAATAGAGGAAAAAGAGGAAGAACCTCACAGTAAACACATTTGCTTCAAACATAGCAAAGATTGTGAGAATGGTTCAGGACTGAACAATGTTGTCTGCCCCGCCCCACCCATCCCCCCCCCCAACAGATTTATTGGCACATAGTTTACATAGCATACAGTTCAATAGTTCAATCATTCAGTCGCATCAAGGAGAATTGTACAATAATTTCCACATCAGTTTTAGAGCATTCCATGCCTACCCTCCCCCCCACACACACACCATGGTTACATCATCTTTTCTTTTTTAAAAATAAGTCATTTTATTGGGAACTTCCAGTTCTTATAACAATCCATACATCCATGTGTCAAGCACATTTGTACATATGTTATCATCATCCTTTTCAAAGCCTTTTCTTTCTATGTGAGCACTTGGTTTTGGCTCCCTCCCTCCCATGAACCCTTGATAAATTACAAATTATTATTTTCATATCTTACACCATCTGCTGTCTCTCTTCATCCAGGTTTTTGTGGTTCAAAAACAAAACAACATTCCCCCACCCCCTGGGGTGGAGGGTGTGAGGTTAGGTGTTGATCATTGTGGTCCATTATGTTGCTTTTAAGATGAGTTATGCAACCAGAATCCATTCTGATCAGTGTTTTCTTTTACTGGACAAAGAGTTGCTATGTGAAACAGCTCCATCAAAGTCAGAACCAATGGGAGGAAACCAATGAAAATATTTCATTTGAGGCTTTATATTTATTTTACTTTTTAAACTACAGACTTTTCATTCTAAGTAGAATTTCATTAGTTTAAAGATCAGAATTTCTAGGAAGAAAAGAAGGAAATCGGAATAAGTGAGAAGAAGAAGTCAATGACATAAAGTGAGAAATTCTGAGTTAACTATAGTTAATTCTAACTAGGTAAAGTGCTTGCAGTCTTGCAGTATGTTAATCCTGTGTTTTCACTTATATTGAAATTAAGTTAGTTTGGAATTCTGCACCTCAGACACTGGCTTTGAGTTGTTAAGTGTATTAAAACATTGTTAATAGACAATCCCAGGAGATTGTTATGTACATTCAAAGTTTAACATCATTGTCTGGTTTTCCAGTGGTTAGCTTGCATCAAAATCATAGGTTTGTGCTTGGAACATTATAAAATACATAAGAACCACCTAGTAATTTATACAACTACCTGAGGAGCTTGCTAAAAATGTAGGTTTTGATTAAGTATGACTCCCGTGGAAAAACTCTCAGCAAGAAATTAAATCAGAATAAACTGATTCACAGTTCTGATTTTAAAGTATTGACTCCTGTACTCCTAGGGACTGGCAAACATGAAATCAGTAGAAGTGAGCAGGTTGGAAACTCAGGCAGCATTTCTACATGACAGTTTTGAGACATTTTTTTACTACTCTGGGAAGTCTTAGGTCTTGCTCTCATGGTCATCAAATGGTTGGATGTGCATAAGGCTCTCCCACATTACTTAAGACCATCTTTTTTTACCTAAAGTCAACTGGTTACAAACAGTCATATCTCTAAATTATCTTCACAGTGACATCTACACGAGTAGTTGGTTCAAACAATTAGACATCTGATTTCAACTAAATTGACATATATAATTAATCAACACAATGAATACTAGCCACATTGAGCAATACTTATGATTGGTCTTTTAGGTCATTTACTACAGTAATGTTAAGATTCCCAGGTGGTTAAGACCTCGGTTCTTGGCTTCACATGAGAAAGAATTCATGTGTGTGTTAGTCTGGGTAGACTAGGGAACAAATTCATAAACATGCATATATGTATAAGAAAGAGGTTTATATACAAGAGCAATTGAACATTGAAAAAACATCTCAGCCCAGTCCAGTCCAAGGTCATAAGTCCAATATTAGCCCATATGTCCAATACCAATCTGTAAGTCCTCTTCAGACTCACGACACACATACAATGACACCAGGACAATCACAGGCCAGTAGATGCAGAGTCTTGTGTATCTAGTGGCAGTAGAAACATCTCAGCATTGGCAGAGGTCTCCCCATGAGTCCTCCAGTTTCCAGGGCTCAGACTCTATCAGCAGTATCCAGTAGAAGGTATTGGCAGTAGAAGGTATTGGCTGACCCCATTGGCTGAATTAAACCCACGTGAGTGGGGTTGTGAGCCTGGGCTATTTTGGTCCACCCAGGTATAATGCCTACCTGGATCAGGGGTCTGCATTGGAGCATTCCCATTTAAGGTCTTCATAAGTGTTTTGTGTGGCCAGCATTTTCCTTTTGCAACCTCCTGTAGGGGTTCTGTGCAGACATGGGAAGGAAAATCCCCCAGCCCCTGTCTGATTACCTAACATTTCCCCACTGACAGAATATGGACCCAATATTGAGCAACAACATCTCTGGGTGCTTCCTGCTAGAAAAAGGGGCACAATGTGGGGCTTTGGGTCCATCCCCTTCCTGCTCTGTTGAGAGGGTGTCCACTTAGGAGCCCATGGTGGGTGGGGTTGGCCCCATCCAGGAGTTGGTGATCCTGGGGTTGGCACTCTTGGCTCAGAGGCATTGGTAACTTGATGATTTCTAGAAGAAACAAAATAGGTGAACAGTTTAGTAAGCCTGGGCAAAGTTGTGAGATAGCAGTGCCCTTGGGAGTATGGATTAGTGTCACTGGAAGAGTGGGGAGGGGGGAAATCTTAGGACTGGTAGGCATGGGTGCCAGTTTACTTCAAACACAAGAATTGTTTGGAAATACATACCAACTTAAAGACGGTTGTGAGTCTGAGGTAGTTTTCTGTGGAGCACTGTCTCGGGTGGCTGTAAAACACCCTCTTAAGACCAACTAAAGCTCACCAGGAGTATTTGTCTGTGTGTTCCACTTCTGAGGAGTCTAGTTGCAACAGCTTCGGTGGTTTCACCTGTGCATGGTGTCAGGAATCTGGGGAAGGAGGTAAGGACAGAGTAGGCAGCACCAACTAAGAGAACATGTGTTGGCTCACCTTCCAACATCTACGCACAACCAGGGTTCCAGACCAGGTATCACAATCCTTTTGCTGCTGGGGTGGTCTGGCTGGATGGCTTCGTCCAGGTAGCACGTGCAGACTGGTCAGCAGAACCCTCTCCTCCTGAGTTTCCCCATAGGACAGAGCGCCGCCAGTGACGTTTGTTTACACTGATAGCATGGCCCTTTGGGAGTCCTTTTCCTATTTGGGCGATATTTGTCCTGTGGCACAGATACCAACACACACATGGGAGTGTGTACCCAGTGCAGGGGTCTTAGAATCTGGGAGTCAGTGGTCTGGCTTTGGTTAGTTATGATGATCCATACTTGCATCTCCAACATCTTTCCTTGAGTTCTTCTCCTGAGCCCAAAGCTTTTTCTCAGTCTGTCATATTTTGTCCCAGTGTAATTATTACATCCTTCCAAGCCAAGTCATAGTCTAGGGCGAGGTGCTGAGAGCGCTCTATGTATGGTTCAGGATTGTGTGAATAACTGCCCAGGTTAATCTGCCTGAGTTCAATTAGGATGAGACTTGTGAATTGCCTGGGGATCAAACTCCCCCGCTGTCTATAATAAGGGTGGAACTTTGGCAGCAGTTCTCAACCCATGGGTCACGACCCCTTTGCGGGGTCAAACAATCCGTTCACAGAGTTCATCAGATTCCTAACAGTAGGAATATTATAGCGATGAAGTAGCAACAAAATCGTTTTATGCTGGGGGGAGTTACCACAACATGAGGAACTGTATCAATGGGCCGCATGGCATTAGGAAGGTTGCAAACCACTGCTCTACAGGTTCAGGGTCCCAAGGGTGGTGTGGCTGGGCTGGGGGGTGGAGTAACCTTCAGCTTCAGGGACCCCCTAGGGGGTCCTGGGTACACTGGGAACGGAGATCTTTACTGCTTCTCAAGAGGAAAAAGGCTCTAACATGAGGGACTCCTCCCACTTCCCCATCCTTCCACAGAAACATTCTAGCTAAATCAGGGTTGGAAGGGAAAGTGTGCCATTCTTTAGCCAGCATTCTCTGTCACCTAGATTGTACTGAGGTCAGCTGGTGTCGCATAACCAGATTAACTTCTGTTTCCCTGGTGTCTGAAGGGATCCCAATTAGGCAGGATACAAGGTTGGGCATATATCCTTCAGTGCCCATCTAGAAAACACAATCAACAGAGAAGTCCGGAGAGCCCGACTTCTCCCATCCTGTATAAACACCCACTTGAATCACAAACCAGGCTTTGGCATGAATTCTTTCTCATGTGAAGCCACAAACAGAGGTAACACTTGTGGTACCCGTGACTCAGAGATATTTTCCTGAAGCTCACTTTAAGCAATTTTTAAAGTTCCCCACAAATATGAAACTCTTCACAAATTTGCTTGTCATCCTTCCATGTGGCCCATGTTAATTTTTCTTGTCTGTAGTGTTCCAACTTTAGTATAGGTATTTTGTTCGCTAATAACCTTATCATGTTATAAAAATATTTTAAATATTTTTATAAATATTTTAAAACAATAATTTTAGCATATATATACATATATATATATCTTCTGTGAGTTGATTATTTGGATAGGACAAAGCAGAATTAGGCTATCTCTGTTCTACAATGTCTTGGACCTCCGGTAGGAGGGAGTGACTCAATAGGTGGGGACAGAGTTATCTGAAGCTCTCCTCAGGATTTCCTTCTGGAGACAAACTCCCTTACTTCCTCTTTTACATTTGGATCTCTCAATCCAATATCCAATCTCTATGGAACTTCAAGAATGCTCGTCACTGTCATTGAAGAAAAGACAATAAAAATGCGTCACACTGATTACTGGATTGAGGTGAACCTGAATCTTATTAGTTATTAAGAACCCGATACTTCATTTACTAATGACTCCATATGCAACAGGAGTCAAAGAATTAAATCCAGCACGGTGAACTCAAAATATTCTAGCATCAGTGCTATCTGTCAAGGCACAGAGATCCTCTGGCCCCTGGTTCCCAAGAAGATAGCCTTCACTTAATAGGTCTTCTTAAAGCTC